>KZ062817.1:60859-96737 GCA_002091835.1 Anopheles maculatus
GCATAGTCTTCTGGGCGAGCGGGATTGTACGGCGTATTGAGCATGTACTTGTCAGCACAGTGCGGATGGAATATATGTGCACTTTTGCACATTGCAAAGTTCCCCTGCGAATCATAAAATAAAACAAAAACATTTAGAATATGAATAAGGAACGAAAATGGTTTGAGATAAAGTATTATACGTGCAGCTTAGAGCCAGTAGCAATTGTCATGCAAAAGTACTACCGAACGTCAAGTATAACTTTTTAGTATTTTTCCTACTCATAGCTCATCATAGACAATGCAGATCTGATCCCACCCGGTGGGATGATAGAGAGCTTCTTCTTCGTAGATAGAGGCTCTACAACCTGAGGTGTTGGCCTGCTATTTCTAGCTTTCTTTGACTTGGTTTTACCCGTAGCTGGATAGTCCTGCGTCAGTCGTGAGATCAGCACGGCTATCGTATACACCATCGGGCCGCCCCAGATAGAGAGCTTGTTTCTTTTAATATTTTATCGCTTTGGTTTGATTAAAGTTATCCATACATTCGACCACCTTTTCCTCAAGTTCCAAAAACGGGGAGCCCAACTAGTGGCTTCTTCAACTGAAAAAAGCTGTGAAGCTAATAGATCAAATATATCTGTAGCAAAGGGAATAATTATTTCGCCAAAAGAACGATTGTAGTTCAGTCGAATTACCCTAACCTTAAAGCCTTTGTGTTTTTGGACACTTTCCACTGAATCTAAATAACACAAACATAAAAGCAGACTAATCGTTCCAACCATGCAATGAACGCTGCCGATCATAAGCAATGAGAACCCATAAGATTGACTCTACCCTAAAAAGATTGTGAATTAAATGCATTCTCGATTCTCTCCAATGCCCAAACAACGAACGGACACGGAACAGTGAGTAGACCGGATTCTAATAATAACCCAATCCACGGTAACTACTACCAGCCCCCTTCAGCACCTAAACTCGAATCTTTATTGGCGGTAATCCGAATCCGGTCCCCGATTGGTTGCCTGCAGACTAACTCTATACTCTAGGCGATCACAGTCTATTGCAAGCACAATATCGCTCTTGAAACACATGTGATAATTGTAGTTGATCATAGCATCATCCTCTGTCTCATTTCTTGTTATGTTAACAAACTTTTTTGCCCGAATCGTCTAGACACCGTGTAAAAACAATCGCTTGAATGAATTGAGTGCAATCGTATAATAATAAACGCACGTGACATTGCTAGAGTAAAGATCATATTTTTAGGCGAAAAAATACCACTCACCTGCGTACAAAACCTGCCACAGATGGCACAGCAACCATGGTCCTCCAGCCGTTTCCGGTGCATGTTGCACAGCAGCTGAAAGCTGACCCGGGGACTTGGCCGCAACATGTTTGGCATATCGTTCGACAGCTCATTGCAGCACCCAATGTGCTGCCCATCGATATCGTCGATCGCCGTGCAGTACCCATTCCCGACCGTTTTTGCAACAAATATGTCCGACTTTTGACGGCAATGGCAGACGAGATTATCCGATGATGGCGGCGCAGCGGATGCTGTTTTGGATGGCTGCAATCTGGAAGTTCCTGCCATTTGCACCGGTGAACCTGCACCGTCCAGCACGATCTGCAGGCTTGGTGAGATCGTGCCGGGCAATGACGGTTGTGGTGTGACTGAATGCTGCTGTGAGCGGGGCCGTTGCGGTGCTGCTGCTGCTGCTGCTGCCACATCCTTTACTCTTCTTAGTGGCCAAGGATTAGTTACCGATCGCGATGGACCAGCCGTTGCCGTAGAAGAACCGGTGGGCCGTGGCTCCGTGGCTCGACCCGTCGTAGGTATCAACGTCACCTCACAGCCAAGTCGTTGCAGTGAGCGTTGCAACTGTTCCGTTTCTTTATCCTTGAGCATAGTAGCGCTGATAGTGGAGTTGGCGCTAGCGTATATAGTAGTTGGATTCGTTTTTGGAACCGAAGATCGTGCACCCAAAGTGGTCATCGAGGCAGGCAAAATTACTGCATTCGAAGACGTTTGGCGAGCCTTCCCGGACCCGTTGGAAGTCGTTGCCACCTTTCCGTTCGTCTGCTTACCGAACACCGGACGCACCGATGCATTGCCGATCGAACGACCAGCATTCACAGCCAGTTTATTAGCCATGCCCTGGACGCCCTTTGGTAGCGTCACCAGGGGGATACGGTTTGCAGCACCACCTGTCGGTTTGCGCGCATGATTCTCTAGCAGTGATTCCGGCTTACGAAGGCGCAGTGTGACGCTCGGTCTACCGACCGTGCCTATTTTCTGCGTGGGTACAAAATCTGCTTCGCTTCCACTTGACTCTGGCTCACCACCGGACGCTTCCACGTCGAACTCATCGCCCTCGGTTCCGTTGCGAGGTTGTTGCGCACTACGGCGACGCAGGCTGAGTGAGCTCATAAACTTTTCCTTCATCTTCACCATGCGCTTCTGTTGGCGACGATTGAGCTTACGATTTTCCTCGGGCGATCGATTAGTGCCGAGACGCAACGAACGTACCTCCTGCAAGAACGATTCCACGCTGGGACATGTGGTGGAAGCATTTGGAAAAAACTGGCGACGATTGAGCTTACGATTTTCCTCGGGCGATCGATTAGTGCCGAGACGCAACGAACGTACCTCCTGCAAGAACGATTCCACGCTGGGACATGTGGTGGAAGCATTTGGAGCGTTTTGTTTAAGCGTTCGTCTTAAAGCTGTTGCACGCTCGAAGGAAGCAGCCGATCCTGATGCCAGTTTTTTGTTCTGTCGTTGCTGTTGTTGAACCAAGAAGGAAGAAGTGGCACTTTCCGGACCTTGAGTAGCCAAATTTCGCTTCGCTCCAGACACACCAGGCTTCGGGGCTGGCAAGCTGACTGACACCAGTGTTACGTCCTCGGAACTGCTACCGATCGTACTGCAACTGGCGATTGAAAAATCGTTCACATTCCGGCCCTGCTTACGTTGCTTTTCCACCGCTTGTTGCTCTACCTGTCGATCGCGATCGGACGATGGCAGATCGTCCTCATTTTGATTGGTAACGACGGGTTGCTCCGAAGCGACTGCGATGCGTCCATTATTCTGCTGCTCGTACCCTTGCCGTAGCTCTTCATTTGCCAGAATCTTAGCGGACAGCTTGATCTGACGCGACAACCGGCCCTGCGAATTAACCATATCACGACGGGCCAGTGCTGAAGCAAGAATACCATCACTTCCGTCCCGTGACTGTCTGGCCGCCCGTTTGTACGGATGGAGCAGCGGTTTATCCGCATTTGTTGCGTTTGGGCCAGCTGCTGTGGATGCTGTAGCGGCCGGTGTAGCGCTATCTTTGTCGGAGACGTTTAAATTTTTCCTCTTTCGTCCACGACGCTGTGGCGGCGGCTGCTGTTGTTGTTGTGTACTTTTTTCTTGCTGTGGCGCTTCTGTCGATACCTTCGTACCACCGGTGTCGCTTTCGTCCGGTTCCAGGGGAAACCCCGAGCGGCTCACACGTCCCTGTCCAACTACGGTCGACTCTACTACCTTCGGCACTTCATCGCTCTTCGTTGATTTTTCCCTTGTCCGTGTGACTGGATCGTTCGAAACAACCGACGAAGCGGCGGATCGATCCTGACTCAAGCGTTTTCTTCCCCGACGTCCGGTCATCGATTTTTCTGCTTCATTCCCTTCCGGTGTATCGTGCGCTTCGTCCGGAGTAGCTTTAACCGTCTCCGACGCACGTCGAGTCGTAACGCTGCTACTGGGAGGCTGAGTTGCGGCGCTGCTTCCTTGTTGCTTGCTGCGCAAACTTCGATCAGATTTTATGCTTGCTTTCATCTTAGCCTCGCCAGCAGATCCCGCCCCAACGGAAGCCCGTTTCTTTGGCGCTACTGTATCATCTGGTTCTTCCTCTTTGACAATTAACAAAGGCTCGGTGGCATTCTCTCCGTTAAGTTTACCCTCACCGGACGCCACCGAAACTGAATCCTTCTGGAAGCGCTGGGATCTTCTCTGGGATTGCGTTATGGCAGCGATTCCGGCCGGTGGTGATGTATTGACGGCCGGAGCAACAGCAACCGTCGTTACCTTCTTGCTTCGCGTTGTTCGACCGGCTGCTGCTGTTTGTTCGGACTTTTCCATCGAAACGTTTGCTGTCTCTTTCTCCGATCGTTCGTCCGTTTCATTAGCGCTACTTTTGCATTCCTCCACCATAGTAGATTCAGTCTTTTCTTCCACCTTTTCGCATACTGAGGATTGAGGATCACCACTTTGCTTCGGTTGTGTATTACTAGTGGATGCTTTCAAAGAGTCGGAAAACTTGACCTCCTCACAATCGTTGGAAGATTGATCGCGAGTCTGTGCTACAACCTGCTTCTCTTCGACCGCTTTTTCCTTGGGATCATATTTTTCCTCAACTTTATCAGCTACATTCTGCAGCGTAACTAGAGCATCCGATTGCGGCTCGCTTGCTTCCTGCTTCTCTATTACAATCTCCGCAATCGATTGTGCATCGTCTTTTGGTTGTGGCATCATCGTTGTCGCAAGATCAACATTTTTCGATGATTCTTCTTCATCTTCTTCATCTTCTTTCGATGTTTCCGCCAGCTCTACCACCTCGTCTACCTCATCCGTGTTAATAATGAGCACATCGTCCTCATCATCATCATCATCATCCACCACATCATCCAGCATTGGTGCATCGTCAAGATCAGCTGTAGCAGCATCATCATGGACGTCTTTATCACCAACTTTGGCTACAGTATCGATCTCCCCAATGGTTTTGCTAGCATGATCGATCGTGATCATTTGTTCATTACTTTCTGAAGATGTTTTACATTCTACCGCACCATCCCCAGAGTGAGTACTATCGGCAGCTGCTCCCTCATGCTCCATGCTGTTAGGTGTCTTTGTCTCATGCGTGTCATCTATTTGCATCGGAACATCTGCCTCCTCCGTGTCACACTTGCTCGGTAGCAATACTAGCTGTTCATTGACTATTTCCTTTTGCTCTAGTAGCACCGTAGGACTAACGCTAGCACTGCTACAATATGGCACCTCTAAAGACGCTTTCGTATCGATCACGTCTTCCGGTTTACTATCTTCCGCGACGATCTCTGCCTCCCCACCAATGTTTTGCTCCTCCATCGTCGGATTCCTTTTCTTTTCCTCCTGCAACGGTAGATCGTCACTAGTTTCAGCCGTTTCCATACGTTCTTCCATCTCAAGCGTGGCACCAAAATCCTCAGACTCAACCTCTACCAGCTGGCTGAGTCCGAGCGCTTCCTGCAGCTCCTCGCCGCTAATATCCTTCGCAATTTCAATCTCAATGTCTTCCCCTTCCTCCTCCGACACCTCCTGCTCCTCATCCGCCACAGGATCGGGTGTGAGGGTTCCGTTGTCCCCCAGCAGTGCAGCCGGAGATCTGCTACCGTCGTCAACTGTCGCCGCCGGTCGCCTGCTATCGGTGCAGCTACCTCCAGACGTTTGGCGCCTCTGCCTGTTGGAGGTGCTGCCACTACTCGTAGTACCACCACCACCTCCTGCACTTTTACGCCCGTTGGTCAATCCACTGCGCGTGCTGCCGCTCCCGGTACTGCTCGCTATCTGGTGGGGAAAACGGGTTCGGGATGCAAACTGATTGTTCTTGAGCGCACGCCACTTGAGCGTTTCATCCATCGAGATCTCCTCCTTCTTCGGAATGGCCGTCTCCTGATTGAAGGCAGACGACATTTGATTAAGCAGATCGCCAATGTAATCCATCGTTCGCGTGTCCTCTCGCGGTTGTTTTTTTTTGTATTTGTTTTTTGCTCAATATACCTTCACTGTGTGTTGTTAGAGACACAATATCTCGAAAATGTCTTTTTGCAGCTTTTCCAACGATGCTAACTCATCTACTTCTTGCCGCAAACGGGTAAGCACGAGATACTCCCTCCCACGCTCTTTCTTTTCCCTTTCTACCCAGCTTCCATCGCTAACGCAGTACCGTCCACTAACACCCCATTCTTTCCGTGCAACCCTGTGTTCCCCGTGCTACGCTCCTTAATTTTCACCACTCACTGTAATTCACGCACTCCACTCACTGTATTCTTCTCACCATGCTAGGCCGCTCATGATGCCCGTGCATGAGATGGTAGCTCATCTCACGCATCACCTTTTTCACAGTACGGAGAAGTATTGATGGTAGAAACACAGGCTATGACGATTTGCTGCAGCAGCACAACACAACCATCACCTTACCCTTAACAATCTTTCACTCGCTATTTTTTGTCGAATTATTCTTTAATTTTTCACTTTTTTGTCGAATTTATAAGTTGCTTCACAACACGCACTTGGATTACGGGATCGATTGATCGAACATATTCTTCTGCTCATCATGGTATAAGGAAACGCTCAGTCTCCAGCTCACTAGGTAGTTGTTACACGGCACATATTGAAGCACATCGTAGTAAGCGGAGGTTTCAGTACGTTTTTTTGTTTCTTCACCTTTGGTACTACTAGGTACCAGTATGTAGCCTTAGTTGCTAGGGCACCATCATCTTCCAAATGATTGCTTGTATTTCACTCTCACTCCCGTCGGTGCACAATACGGAGCAACTTCTTGCTGCTGCTGCTACAATTACAGCATAGAAACGAAACACAACTGCAGGCCGTGTTTATCGACACTTAAAATACTCACACATACGTTCCTGGGGCAAAATGCATCCTTCGTGTGCAGGAACACACTGTATTGTATTGGAGGGGGAGGGAGAAAAATAAAAAGGCAACATGTAATGGCTATAAAAATCTGCATCCACTATATTCTGCATACACGACACGCAGATGATGATGATGTTCAACAACACCTTCCCCACCCGGGTGGTGGTAGAAAAGTAACGATCCCCAAACACACAAGAAGCGAAGACACAATATGCAAAGGGGGAGGAAAATAAAAACCTTCAAGTGTCAAACTAATTCAAGTAACACACACTGCCGCTACTGCTGCACACTAATTTTCTTCCTGCGAAGATCGCCTGTACCTGAAAAGAGCTTCTCCCGTGTGTTCTTTACGGGAAGCTGGGAAAGTCTGCTTCCCACTATCCAAGCGGGCGAAAGGAATACGCATATTAATTTCTGCACTCTGTATGCGTTGCGAAGGTACGGAAAAAGCACAAAATAGCAAACGCAATAAAATTCTTCGATCGAGCAGCAACACTAACTATCCTACACGCTCACAGCACACACTCTCCGCGCGGCTGGGTAAATGGCTCGTCGTCGCACCAAATAGCACAGTGCTGCTGCTGCTTCTCGGCCATGCTGATAAACGCTGCTCCTCTCGCACACACACAACACCAACACACACGCGCATAGCAGCAACAGCAGCAGTAATGTCGCTTATAGTAGTGTGCCCCGGCTGAAGACCAGCGAGTGAGCAGAATGAAGGAAAATAATACATTGGTCTATTCGCGAACGTGTTCGATTGATCCATAGTTCTGGTGTGCAGCACCACACACAACGGATGAAGCGAAGCTTTCGGGCATCGGGGTTTCTTCTCTGCATGCTTCATGCGTTCATCCGCGCTGGTGTTAAAGCATTATTACTTTCGATTTCACATCACCTTCGTTTTCACCTTTGCTAAGCTGTACCACTCGCGGGATGGTGGTTCTGCTGCTTCCCCATTTGAGAACAATATAGAGCACCGTGCGGGGACGGGCAAATGACGAAAAACCCGAGTTTTGTCCATCGCGCTCTTTTAGGGGGATCGAATTTCTTACGCAGCATAAAGATTACCACTTCTTATCGAAATCCCAGCAGCACATGCCTCGCACAAGTGGGTTGCTTTTTTTTTTATTGTGCGTTTCCAACGCGCACACACACGTCAACCAGGTCCACCACCAGGGCCTGCTGCTCTTCTCAATCACGCACGATCACCTTCTGCGGGATATCATCACCGCACAACACACCATCATTACCGTCATCATTGGTGTCGTCGGGGTAAATCTTGCAAACGCGCGCGCACACATACAGCAATGCACACACACCACCAAAAACAGCAGCAGCAGCATATCATCAATGCCAATCTGCTCTCGCACACACGGTGTGTGTCGTCTCGATAATATTATCATCACCACCGCACCTCTCGACGCAATACTAGAAGAGTCTGCTACACCCCTAGCACATTCGCCAGGCATTATGCAGAATGTAGCTGCGGTACGTGGAAAAGAAGAACTGCTTGCTGGTTTACTTACTACTGCTTCTGCCGCTACCTACTACCGTGTGCTATTTCGCGTCAGCATCTAATCGATTGATCTTCACCGCACACGTCCGACATTTTCTTATTGGCCTGTACGCGCTTGCAAAACAATCATCCCCTGTTTGGCCCAACGATATGTTCACTAACCCCGTGTTCAAGGGGAATAAAGCGACCACCACCGTCTGCTGTTGACCCACCGCCAGGGATTTGCAGGCCTGGCTTCACTGTTTCACTCCGAAACGGGCAGCACTAACACACGATCCACCGATTGTCCGATTGCGTCCATCGCCAACACCGACCGAGTATCGTAGGACTAACGTTTGGGACTGGGCATTGGTTTTCCTGCGCCCAACAACTGCTCCTGTGATGCCCTCGCCTGTGCGCGTACGTACCACAAAATAGGCACCGGGATACGTGAAGAGCGGCAGAGTGTGCAATGCTGGATTTTCTTCGCATACTCTCTTTGCACACACTGCACACGCACACACCCGCAAACCCGTATTCAATGTATGGGTGCGCCGAGCGTCGATAAGCACGTTGTTAAGGGCTGGCAAGGAATGAACAGGAAGAGTGTAAAGAGTTTTCGCTCTCCCTCGGTCCCTGTTTCGGCCGTCAACATACGCTCGCTCTCTTTGTTTTTGCAACACAAACACACGCGCACACAAGCTGTCGTACTGAAAATCACCCCTGCATTTTTTATGCTGAAGAACCACACAGCACGATCGAATGTGCATTTTAGTTTATTTTCACGACATCACGGTGTGTAGAAGAGGATCATAAAGCACACACACAGGATGTCCGATATGGGTTGCGTTATGTACTGCGCGTTTTGCAAGCTTTCATTTCATTCGCATATTTTTTTATTTGGTTTCTGTTGTTTACATTCGTTACAAGCAGTTTCCAAACAATTCTTAGCATACCTACCAGGGAAATAACATTTTTTCGAGTAATCTATTTGCATTTGAAATATTCTACGATATAATTATAGCAAAGCTGATCACCGCTGTTATGAATTGCAAGAGTTTGTAAGTAAAAATTGGTAAAACCTGCAGGATACATTATTTCGACACCGAGTCGACGGTGTCGGTACTTAGAAAAGATAACGGTACCCGTTCTCGAGAACTTGACAGCGCTAGTGTTTGCACCCCAAATGCATCGCAGCTGCAGCACAGCGCTATGCTGCAACGAAATGCACTAAACAATTTTTTATTTAATGAAATGATGTACTAAATTCGCTCAATTAATTTTTTTAATGTATTGATAAAGTTAAAACAACACTAAAAAACTCTATTTTCCTGCATAAAATTAAAAAAAAAACATCAAAATGTCATTTACCATGACGTTTGCGTGTCCGATAGACCGTCCACAGTGTCACAACCCTGGTGGACTGTTGTCTTCTATCCTGCTCGCACCTGTTTTGTGCCCTGGAGAAAGAAAACTCTCGCTTGCCTGCTCTGGTTGCAAAACATTAGTTTTCGGAGGGTGCTTGTCTCGAGAACTTGACAGCGCTAGTGTATGCACCCCAAATGCATCGCAGCTGCAGCACAGCGCTATGCTGCAACGAAATGCACTAAACAATTTTTTATTTAATGAAATGATGTACTCAATTCGCTCAATTATTTTTTTAATGTATTGATAAAGATAAAACAACACTAAAAAACTCTATTTTCCTGCATAAAATTAAAAAAAACATCAAAATGTCATTTACCATGACGTTTGCGTGTCCGATAGACCGTCCACAGTGTCACAACCCTGGTGGACTGTTGTCGTCTATCCTGCTCGCACCTGTTTTGTGCACTGGAGAAAGAAAACTCTCGCTTGCCTGCTCTGGTTGCAAAACATTAGTTTTCGGAGGGTGCTTTGGTGCAGAATTTTACACACACGCAAGAAAACGAACAACATTGCCACTGGCGCTGCGATATCGACCGACCGACATTAGTACTTTTGGTCGCGGCGTAATCGTCCAATCCGCGGGTGGTGCGCTTTGTTTCCGAGGACTTGTAGGTGTTAGATTTACGATTTACGTGAAGAAATTGAGTGAAGGATTTGTGTTTGATCGGTGTGTGATAAAGAAAACACAGTCCCCCTTTTTCGGATTGGAATTGATTCCCCAAAACGGACGTGTGTGTGTGTGTATATGAGGAGTGCGTGCGTTTGCCCATAAAGATTCACCGAAGAGAGAAAGTTTGGTGGCGGTGTGTTCCCCCTCCGGAAAAAGGAAAAGATTTGTTGTGATTTGCCAGCCTGTCCTCTAGTGTCTCTCCCATGTGTTTTTCTTCCGTACCATCAGTAGGCTGTGAAAAACAATAGAGCTGCCCGTTATTGAACTCGTACCACGACGAACCACCCATTCCGCGTTCCGTGTATTCTTAGCCCCCCCACCCCCTCCAAAACAGACGCGAGTGTGAAGTTTTGCGCAATAAAAAAGTGATGCGGGACCTGGCTAATAAGATGGCCGAACTCAAATTCGAGGCACCATTGGCACAGTTCGAGGAGAGTGACGAGTGGGGCCCCGTCGAATACCAATCCTCCAATGTGGTTACCACGAACGGTAAGGCTGCAACCGTTTCCATCAGCGACACCCTGAACCTGAACAATCTGAAGGAATCGCTCCGTTCGCTGGATGGCAATCAGCAGCAGCTGCAACATCTGAAAGATGACGATTTGAATGAACTGAACGACAACCTGCTGCTCGGGGACGATACCCTACGGGGTGGAAACGACGGTGGGGACGACCCGTCGCACACCAACACCACCACCACCACTGCCGCCAACAACAACAACATCAAGGTGGGACCGATCAAAGACAACATTGACTTTGCGGAAGCGTTCACTGGCAGTCTGGAAGATTTGGTCAACACGTTCGATGAGAAGATTACTAAATGCTTCGGCAACTACGAGCAATCGGTGGAGGAACTGGCCCCGGTGCAGGTTCGCTCGCAGGAGGAAATCATGAACGAATGCCAGTAAGTGTTGAGATACCCCGTTCATCATCATCATCATCATCCCCGTGTACCCGCAATTCCGGAGTGGGCCAAATGAGAAACATGAGACACACTCTACTATTGCTGTGCCTCCTCCTCTGCTCTCATTTGCGTATGTGTTACTACCACGCACCAGCATTTTTGTGCGACGGTAACAAGGGAGGCCGCCGAACGATTGAAGAAAATTAGTCATCAGTTTAATTTTGTTCCCCAATGGCGCGGAGACGAAGAGAGGCCGTCGTCCATCCTCACGGTGAAGCAGAAGTAGCGGTGCACGGAAGGCAATTTATTTAGCTCCGAACTCTGCCGAAACATTTTCTCCAAACTGTCCAATGCAACCAACAGCGTTTGCTCGTGAAAATGATGGGCCTACTAAAAGAAGAAAGTATTAAATGAGGCAGAGTTTTGGCAGGTTGGGCGTCCCCCCCGTGGTCATAAAATTTCCGAATTCCGAAATTGCCAATATGCCGTTGTTCGTCGTCGGCGAAAAAAGTGACACTTTGCGCAAGAACAATCACAACAACACAAAGCATGCTGCAAAAAACTTAGCAAACAAAGTTTCTGCAGGACTACTATGATGGTTGGTGATGGGTTTTTTGTTTTTTCCTGGTTCTAATCAGGGTTTTCTGGTGCCCTGTACTATGTTAATAACAAACATCCATCCATCCAACGCTGTGGATTCATCTCTTTGGCAATGTTGTGTGCAAAAAGAAAATCAATATGCTGACGAAAACATTGATTACATCGAAAGTTAGTTATATCTCTCGTGCTGCTATTTTTGTGCAACGATTTGCAATACATATGCGATCGATGCGCATAGCGAATGTATTCATAACAATGGAGTGTTTGCTTTTTCCTTCTTTAGATTTGCATTCGTTCGATACCTTGCTGTGCATTTTTTGCTTATTTTATGTAATACGCAAAAACCGGTAGCGCGAAAGCCAGCGATGTGGCCTCTAGGCTATATTTTGGTTATATGGATTGCGATGGTAACTGCACACGAAGCACCACAAAATAAGCGTATTCATGTTTTAGCATAAATGCTTGACGAAATTTAGACATAAAAGGTATTTCCGAGCTGCTAACATTGAGTAAATTAGCAGGATTACTAGCAGTTACACTCTTACCTTTTTAGCTATTATCAAAACAATCGATACGTAGCAACATGTGCACTGTGCGCTTGTTTGTGTGTGTGCACGCAATGACTCATGTTAGTAAATGGGGGGAAACGTACAACCCACCGCAATGTGTTGTTGTGCAAAGGCCAAAAGGCATATTAAGGCTGACAAATTGTTCACGGCACTGAAAGGAAACGAACGAACCGAACGCATTGGAAAAAGGATTAGTGTGACACAAAAATCGC
This sequence comes from Anopheles maculatus, assembly GCA_002091835.1. Classification (NCBI taxonomy): domain Eukaryota; kingdom Metazoa; phylum Arthropoda; class Insecta; order Diptera; family Culicidae; genus Anopheles; species Anopheles maculatus. Next base: position 73,407 of record KZ062817.1, read on the forward strand.
AGACCCAGTTACCGGGAAAGGTAACGTCCGTAACAGTGTAACCGTAACGAAGTCCATCACTCTGCAGGCTTCGCGACCTTGAACCAGTGGCAACAAATCTTTTTGAATTTTGCAAGATATATGGCACTAAAAACCTCGATGGCAGTTCTAATGTATGCATTAGAAACAAAAAATGTGTGATTTTCACGATTTTTTAATTGTACGGACAAAATAAATTCAGCATTATCAAACTATTTGGAGCAACTACGATCAACACAGTGAAGAGCAAACGGCAATTGAATTTCAACCATGAGTATTACAACCCTGAGCGAAGAGAAGATGGAAAATATTCTTCTTTCTTATGGATTAAAAATAAAATCATCTAATAGAGGGCCCGATTCTGTCCACAATTATGTGTTGTATAAGGACAAAAACTAATCAGGAAAAGACGATGCTTGTGTTAATCTTGACGACACAAATGATCTAGCAATGGGATTTTGTCGCAATGTCTCTGTAAACTGCAGAATGGAAATTCTATTTACAAAATTACTTACTCACTTACTTATCAGGCGCTACAACCGCTTTGAGGTTTTGCGCTGCTGCAACATTCCTCGATACTGCTCATGATCTAGTGCCGTTGTCTGCCAATCCTATATCGCGACCGTTCTGGTGGACGCATCACTCCATCTCAGTTTGGGCCTACCACGCCTCCTCTGTCCATGTGGGTGACCTAACAGGACTTCTCACGACATAACACAGCTCGTAGAGCTCGTCGTTGTAGCGGCTCCTCCATTGTCCTTCCACTCATACGGGGCCAAAAAACCCTTGTGAGCATCTTCCTCTCGAATGCGAATAAGAGGGTTTCGTCAGTTTTGGACAGAGGTCATGTCTCAGAGGCATATGCGAGTACACGGGGACTATAAAGGTTCTATACAGTCCCAGTTTCGTCCGTCGCGACAGGTATTTTGAATGGAAAATGAAGAAGTTCCAACGTCTGACTTTTCGAAGATGGTCCTCGAAGTTTCCACCTCCGAGTCTCCGAGATGGACCTCTCTAGCGCCAGATTAAATAAGAGACAAACGAACCCATCTCCCTGGCGCAGGCCCTTGGTGGTAGCAAAGGGCCCTGAGAGTTTTTCATCCACCTGCACCTGGCATGTGAAGTTGGTCATTGTCATACGTACAAACCTGGTAAGCTTGGCCGGGATTCCAAATGAGCTAATTGCGTCGTATAGTTTTACCCTGGTTATGCTATCATATGTGGATTTAAAATGAATGAAGAGCTGATAGGAGTGTAGCTGCTGTTCCGACATCTTCTCCACGATTCCTGTTTGGAGAATATCTGGCAAGTGGTTGATTTTCCATTTCGGAATCCTCTTTGATAGTTTCCAACTATCTCTTCAACGAATGGGACAAGTCTGTCTTGTATTACTAGGGAGAGAATCTTGTAGGCGGTATTCAACACCGTAATACCCCTGTAGTTACTGCACTCTAGCCAATCTCCCTTCTTGTATATGGGGTAGATGATGACGAGGTATTGATCAGCTCGGACACTATTCCGTCTGTACCTGGTGCCTTGTTATTCTTGAGCCGACGGATGGCCTTTCGTTTGATTTTAATGCTAGGTGGCAGCAGCATCATATCATCTGCTAGTGGATATCATCCCTAGCTGTTTCTTGAACTAATCGTTCAATAATTTATCAAAATAATGGTAGATGCGATAACGGAGCTAGTCTTCACACGCCAGGACCGGTTATCCAGCTATGGGAAAAACCAAGTCATAGAAAGCTAGAAATAGCAGGCCAAAACCTACTGAGGTTGTAGAACCAGAGAAGAAGAAGACTGAGTCCATCGCGAGAGGACCTCTGGCTGGTAACTGACCAGAATTTCATCCTTATTTTTATATAAAAAAACATCTTTCCTGCTTTCTTTCACTTCTAAATTGTTTTCCCTTTACAGGATGTGGTGGACCATTACGGGCAACTTTGGCAACATTCTGCCGATCGATTGGTCCAAAACGTACGCACGCCAGATGCATGTGCCGGCGCTGAACCTGGGCATGCGTAAACCGGGCACACCGGACGATGATCTGCTGCAGGATCTAAGTTCCGAGGACGAAGCGGTCGCAAACGATCTCGACATGCACGCGCTCATACTCGGCGGGCTGCACGCCGACAACGAGCCGATCAAGACGGCGGACGAGGTGATCAAGGAGATCGATGACATCATGGACGAAACTGGTTCGGAGGATGGTCAGCTAGAGAATGAGGTGATAGAAAAGGCAAAGGAAGTGCTCGGTTCACCGTTGTATGAAGAGAGTAAGTATTAGCTTCTTTTCCGTGTGTGAGCTTAGTAACACTGTTTACTGACCGGTTTGTCATGTTTTGTTTTTAGAACTGCGTTCCCTTTCGATTACCCAGCTGAATGAGCTGTACATGGAGATGGAGGTGCTGATACGCGAGTTTTCCGAAACACTCATCTCGGAGCTGGCATTGCGCGATGAGCTCGAGTATGAGAAGGAACTCAAGAACACGTTCATTTCGTTGCTACTTGCCGTACAGAACCGTCGCCGTCAGTACCATGTGGAGAAGAAGAAGGGCAAGGCTGGTGGTAAGGGTTCGGCCGGGACAGCAAACAGTACGGGTTAGTGTCCTGCAAGTGTTGATTAAAAGTAAGTCCAATTCGCGGATTGTTTTCGCGTTTTGCTGGTTCTCTCTGGTTCTCATCCGATTCCGATTTGCCGTATGTTTCAGTACTGAAAGCGATCAATGAAGACAGCCCAACCGTTCCTACACTTTTGACGGACTACATCCTGAAGGTGCTCTGTCCAACGTAAGCTAATGCCCACTGACGGGCATGACGATCTGCCGTCGTCTTCTGCTCTCCATGACGCTCCTCCGTAACAGTATCCGGGATGGATGGATAATGGCTGGTTGTTGTGTTTGGGTGTAGGTAATTTGTACACGATTTCAAAGCTCTCATACATATATATATGCTAGCCGAATAGTATCGAAATAAGAAGACACACTACTAAAAAGAACACCTAAATACCTAACTTCCGGTATCAGGCGCAAAGTTATTACCTTTATTGTCTTATCAGTTGCCAGCGCCACTTGGTAGCGGGGGCACAGTGCTACATTTACTCTAGTGTGTAGAAATTAAGTGCTATCGCGAGTCGAGCGGGTGAGTGTAACGTCGATTCGGGTGCAGATTAATGTGATTTTGTTGTTTATGCTTTGCTTGTGTTATTATTTTGCGAATCAAAACAGCCCCGCGTTACAAATGCATACACAACTCGTCGTCGAGAAAATGCATAACTCGTCGTCGTAATCAAATGTTAGTAAACGCTCTACAACACTGCTACACTATTGTATCGTTGGGTATACCACACATAGGTCACACACACAGTCTCCTCGCCGCCGCCACACATTCCAATTATAATATTCTCCGGTAATAGCAAAAAGGATAGAGAAAAGGCGTTACAAAAGACGGAATTTTACCGTGTGGTGGTGCTTCACGAGCTAGTAACGTATTGCCATGAGGAGGAGACTTGGAAAGAAGAACCTTCCGACGCTAAACGGAAGGCGTAAACAAAGTAGTATAATCACGGGGTTTTGTTTTAAAGCACGCTTTTTGTGAAGAATGTGTTTTTTTTTCTTCTTCCCATAAATACGCTAGTCATACGATTGCGAAGTTTAAATGTGCGACATAGCAAGTAATGTGTTCAGTATATTTTTTAATGTAAAGCGCATTTTTTTCGCTCTCCATGTTGTAGTTCCTTTCTTTTGTTGTACTTTGTGATGGTCCAGTCTCCAGAGAGAGAGAGGGAGAGCAATAGTGTGTGGAAGTTGTTACGGATGAGAGAGAATTATCTTATGTTGATAAGGGGGACCCAAGAAATTTGCAATTTAGCGTGTTCACAACCGTCATGAGGGCACGGTTGTCGTACTATTATTATTATTGTTATAATTATAATTTGCCAACATATTTCAAGAAACTACTAGACTCACCAAGAGAACTACACACAGGTGAGAATGTGTGGAACAAAATGGCCATATATAGTTTTGATTAATCGTTTGTAATCGAAGAAGATGAAAAAAATATGCTTCGAAAACACACACACACACACACATTTTCCCACGCGCATTCTCCCTAGAGAGCTTTTCGATTTGTGTAGTAATAGTAGTTCTGTCACATACTCACATTAAAGTATAAAAATAAATGACAAAAAAAAAAGAATTCAACACAAAAACGTGTTTTGCGCGTAGAAGAAAGCATGAGAACTACGGTATATATACATATATGAAATAAAACATTAATGTGAAAGGCCGATCGATCGGCTGCTAAATCGTCAAAAAGCTAGGCACAGCAAATCAACCAAAGCAAGGAAACGAAGAAGGAGACAACCGCCCGGCAATAGGCAGGTGATTGATAGCTGCGCGTGGAAAGAATGTACAGACATGTGTTTGAGTAGAGAACTTAGTAAAGGATGGGTTAAAAAATGGAAAAGGTGTAGCGGAGTGATCGCCGTTCGTTTGTCGCGTTTTAATTCCATTCTTCGGCATGCGCCGTTTTGGTTTTAGAAGAAGGGCAAGGCTGGTGGTAAGGGTTCGGCCGGGACAGCAAACAGTACGGGTTAGTGTCCTGCCATGGTGGTATCTTACAGCGCTATGTTTCTATTTGTATGCATTTTTTCCCCCCCAATTCCAGGTATGGATCCAAAGTATCTCACAACGGTCATTCCCTATCAGCTGAACAGTACACCCGATAATCAAACGCTGCAAGTGTTGATTAAAAGTAAGTCCAATTCGCGGATTGTTTTCGCGTTTTGCTGGTTCTCTCTGGTTCTCATCCGATTCCGATTTGCCGTATGTTTCAGTACTGAAAGCGATCAATGAAGACAGCCCAACCGTTCCTACACTTTTGACGGACTACATCCTGAAGGTGCTCTGTCCAACGTAAGCTAATGCCCACTGACGGGCATGACGATCTGCCGTCGTCTTCTGCTCTCCATGACGCTCCTCCGTAACAGTATCCGGGATGGATGGATAATGGCTGGTTGTTGTGTTTGGGTGTAGGTAATTTGTACACGATTTCAAAGCTCTCATACATATATATATGCTAGCCGAATAGTATCGAAATAAGAAGACACACTACTAAAAGAACACCTAAATACCTAACTTCCGGTATCAGGCGCAAAGTTATTACCTTTATTGTCTTATCAGTTGCCAGCGCCACTTGGTAGCGGGGGCACAGTGCTACATTTACTCTAGTGTGTAGAAATTAAGTGCTATCGCGAGTCGTGCGAGTGAGTGTAACGACGATTCGGGTGCAGATTAATGTGATTTTGTTGTTTATGCTTTGCTTGTGTTATTATTTTGCGAATCAAAACAGCCCCCGTTACAAATGCATACACAACTCGTCGTCGAGAAAATGCATAACTCGTCGTCGTAATCAAATGTTAGTAAACGCTCTACAACACTGCTACACTATTGTATCGTTGGGTATACCAATTTTTTTATACCCTTTATGTATGAAGCTGGTCGAAAAAGCAAACGCACACACAGAAGTACTTCGAATGCGTTCGAAGGGACATATACATTATTAATTGTATTTTTCTCTCTCTTTTTCTAACCCGATGGAAAACAAATCTAATCAAATACTCTGCTCATTTATTGCTGCTTTTTAGACGGTTGCTGGAAAACCTTATGACAACTCTCATTCGTTCAAACGCAAAACCTTAACAAATATAATATGACACGATTTTCAATCACATAGGTCACACACACAGTCTCCTCGCCGCCGCCACACATTCCAATTATAATATTCTCCGGTAATAGCAAAAAGGATAGAGAAAAGGCGTTACAAAAGACGGAATTTTACCGTGTGGTGGTGCTTCACGAGCTAGTAACGTATTGCCATGAGGAGGAGACTTGGAAAGAAGAACCTTCCGACGCTAAACGGAAGGCGTAAACAAAGTAGTATAATCACGGGGTTTTGTTTTAAAGCACGCTTTTTGTGAAGAATGTGTTTTTTTTTCTTCTTCCCATAAATACGCTAGTCATACGATTGCGAAGTTTAAATGTGCGACATAGCAAGTAATGTGTTCAGTATATTTTTTAATGTAAAGCGCATTTTTTTCGCTCTCCATGTTGTAGTTCCTTTCTTTTGTTGTACTTTGTGATGGTCCAGTCTCCAGAGAGAGAGAGGGAGAGCAATAGTGTGTGGAAGTTGTTACGGATGAGAGAGAATTATCTTATGTTGATAAGGGGGACCCAAGAAATTTGCAATTTAGCGTGTTCACAACCGTCATGAGGGCACGGTTGTCGTACTATTATTATTATTGTTATAATTATAATTTGCCAACATATTTCAAGAAACTACTAGACTCACCAAGAGAACTACACACAGGTGAGAATGTGTGGAACAAAATGGCCATATATAGTTTTGATTAATCGTTTGTAATCGAAGAAGATGAAAAAAATATGCTTCGAAAACACACACACACACACACATTTTCCCACGCGCATTCTCCCTAGAGAGCTTTTCGATTTGTGTAGTAATAGTAGTTCTGTCACATACTCACATAAAAGTATAAAAATAAATGACAAAAAAAAAATAATTCAACACAAAAACGTGTTTTGCGCGTAGAAGAAAGCATGAGAACTACGGTATATATACATATATGAAATAAAACATTAATGTGAAAGGCCGATCGATCGGCTGCTAAATCGTCAAAAAGCTAGGCACAGCAAATCAACCAAAGCAAGGAAACGAAGAAGGAGACAACCGCCCGGCAATAGGCAGGTGATTGATAGCTGCGCGTGGAAAGAATGTACAGACATGTGTTTGAGTAGCGAACTTAGTAAAGGATGGGTTAAAAAATGGAAAAGGTGTAGCGAAGTGATCGCCGTTCGTTTGTCGCGTTTTAATTCCATTCTTCGGCATGCGCCGTTTTGGTTTTAGTGAGCTTATAATATGCATTATTGTAAACATTTTGTCCCATTCGTAAGGATCATAATTTCGTAAATGCTTACAATTAGATGGTTGTTGCTTTTGTAACGTAAGCCAGCGACTGTTTAAACGATGAAATGCAATTGTACATTTTGTAGCTTACTCTGCTGTAGATCATGTTTCGATATCCCATAGGATTAAACACGAGGCGGAACAAAACACACACACACACGATAATGTGAACTTACGCAAACCACCTTACGACGAACCTTCTTTGCTATGCTGGGCGAAAGTGTGCAGAACGTTCGCTTTACGGTCGCCTATTGGTTTTCATTCCTTTATACAGCAATATGGCATTGGAGCAGGCGGAAGAACAGAACAAATAGGATAGAAAACAAACAACCAAAGTCCAAACTACTAAAGTACATTAACGTCCCGGCTATAGAACATCGAGTGTTCACGAACTAGACAATTCTCTTTTACCATGGCTTAGTTTTTAAACAGAATTCCCCACTCTTGTTGAAAGTGATAGTGGCAGAAAGAAAGAAAAAAAAACTTAAAAACACAGACGCGCGCAATCTACCAACATAACAAATTGAAGGAAATAAAACTTAATAACCAATAGCGCAAAAGAAACACAAAAGATTAAAGCATTCAGAATTAAACCAAAAACACGCAAAACAAACTAAATAATGAACAGAAAACACATACACACACAGTGAAAGCGTTTGTTTCACTGTGTAAGAAAATAGCAATAGATAATGAAATTATCTCTCGTTCACAAAAGAAAAAAAATCGTCCGCAGAGGGTATGATGGAGTGAGAGCATTCAGTATGTGCCCCCTTTCTCCTCCCAAAACCCCCACATCTAGCACCGAATTGAGCGTTACAAATGCTAAGAACGCAAACGGAATGTGAAAGTATGTGGTTCAAATTCTAGATGATGATGATGAATATAATTAAAATGATGAAAAGTAAATAAGTAAGAAACAAATTAATTGCAATAGATACGCAAAGAATGTGGCATATGACGTAGCGTGCAATAGAAACAAGCAAGAAAGAGAGAGAGATTATAATAGAAAGATGGAAAACAAATGATAAGAAATCAGAAGAGTGGAGAAATGCTGAGGCGCACAGCAAAAAAACAAAAGAATCTTAGTACATTTGGGTGTTAATAAAAAAGGTGTAACACGGAGCCCAAGTGTAGGGAGTATATGGACAAAACAACAACAACAACAAAACACTACATACCACAGTCATTTATTGGGCAAATAAACCTGCTTGAAATAATCGAACAGTTCCACTTTCCAACAACATCCAAAACCATTGTTTACGTCCTTCGCCAAAGGTTTGTCTCTCAATCGCACTTTTGCTATTCGATTAGGAATCGCACCCCGGGGAGTGGGTTAAAGGTCAACAAAATACTGTCGACGAATGGTGGCGATAATGATCCGGGTTTGTGTGTGGACACTCGCAGGATTTGGGGTGTGTGTACGTGTGAAGCCGAACCGATCCGCCGGTCATATCATTATCAGTGTGGTGTATTATGTCGAGCCGAAGCGAATACAATTGATGAGTTGCCACAGTTACCGGACAGTCGCCGACTAGATCGGTGTAGATCGACGCAAGGCATCAAAACAAGCAGGCGCGCCTCTACTTACTTTAGCCTCCCATCTCTTCTAGCAAGTTGCTTTGCTGTACGGTGAGTAAAACAAGATGAGCAAAGAAAAGGTTCTCTTGGCCTACTCGGGCGGATTGGATACGAGCTGCATCCTGAAGTGGTTGCTCGAGCAGGACTATGACGTGATCTGCTTTATGGCCGACGTTGGCCAGACGGAAGATTTTGTAGCGGCCCGTGAAAAGGCACTCAAAATCGGGGCCTCCGATGTGGTGGTGAAGGACATGAAGGATTTCTTCGTGGAGAAATTTGTTTGGCCCGCGGTACAGATGGGTTTAATTTACGAAGATCGGTACCTGCTCGGCACATCGCTGGCACGGCCCTGCATCTCGAAAGGATTGATGGACGTGGCGGCACAGCGAGGCTGCAGCTACATATCGCACGGTGCCACCGGCAAAGGTAACGATCAAATACGGTTCGAGCTGAGCTGCTACGCACTGCATCCAACGATTCGCGTAATCGCCCCGTGGCGTATGGAAACGTTCTGTCAACGGTTTCAGGGCCGTTCCGATCTGCTCGAGTATGCGAAACGTGCGAACATACCGGTGAGTGCCACCCCGAAGGCGCCCTGGTCGATGGATGCTAACATTATGCACATCAGCTACGAGTCGGGCATCCTGGAGGATCCGTCCGTTGCAGCACCGGAAGAAATCTATCAGCTAACGCAATCGCCAACCCGCGCCCCGGATACGCCGACCGTCGCCGAGATTGTGTTTAAAGCGGGGCTGCCGGTACGCGTCACGGAACTCGTCAGTGGCCGAACGATGGAGAAACCGTTGGACATACTGGCCTTCCTGAACAAAGCCGGCGGTGAGCATGGTGTGGGGCGTATCGATATCGTCGAAAATCGGTACATTGGACTAAAGTCGCGCGGTGTATACGAAACGCCCGGAGTAACGGTGCTTCACTGTGCCCACCGGGATTTGGAGATTTATTGTCTGGATCGGGAGGTGCTGCGGGTGAAAAAGTATCTCGCCGATCGGATGGCGGACTACGTGTACAACGGGTACTGGTATGCGCCCGAAGCTGAGTACGTGCGCAAGTGCATCATCGAATCACAGAAGCACGTGTCCGGGAAGGTCGTGGTGGAGATGTTCAAGGGCCATGGTAAGAAACAAAGTTTAAATAGTTTAAGAAACACGCCGGATGTCAAGTGAAACCATTTCGTTTTTGTTTGCTTACTGCTCTAACAGTGATGGTCACTTCCCGGGAGTCGATAAATTCCGTATATAACCAGGAGCTAGCCTCGATGGAGGTGCACGGTAACTTTTCACCCTACTCGTCGACAGGTTTCATTGAGGTAATGTACTCTCGTACGATCTCAAACACGGCGGCAAAAATACTCATTTTATATTTAAATGTGCCGTTTTTTTGTTTCAGATTAATGCAGTTCGATTACGAGAACATCATCGTGTGTTTGGAACGGCCAACATGACCAAACATTTCTCGCGTACGGAATCCGACATGAAACTTATTTAAAAACCACACAAGCGTGAGATTGCATTGGGTATGAAGTATATCAATTGTTTAATGCTTTTGTCTACAAATAAAGGACATTTTGTGTAATTCAGAAAATAATTCGTTATTGTATGGTTTATGGTGCTCTACCAACAGCTACATTCGATCCGCAAAGGATTCGACTCCACTTCATCCAGTCAACGAGCTCAATGTGCTCCTCAACGCATCGTGCTCGTCATTTGTGGAATGGTAGGGCATGAGTACGCGGCATCCTTATCACATGCTTTAACAATCGTATCTTTCCGGCATTGATTATCGTCAGGGTACCTGCAGGATCGCCACACAGCTTACCTTGCATGTAGTTTGCCCAACCACAGACGTTAGCACCCGCCTCTCGAAAATGGCGAATGCATTAGCGTCGTCCAGCAGCATAATCAAAAACTGATCGAAGTATTGTTGCACGAAATAGCTTGCATTTATTGTGTTTGTTGGAGTCTTGTGGATCGTCGGAGTTTGTGAAACCCGTAAAAGACACTGAATCTTCTGAACAACGCCATCGAATTTCGCTTCCTAGGTTGTTCTCCGAAGTTACGATCGTACTAAAGTAACAGAACTACTCTACCACCGTGAGATTTTCGTCATCCATTCCGCATCTCTGACCGTGTGGACGGCCTAAGAAAACTTTGCCAGTTAGATCGTTCGGTGCAATTCTCATGACATAGTCAGCCCGGTGGAGGCAGGACAACACTTATTCAAATGTTGCAAAATAACGACTACTTCGGATGCCGGGTGTTCCAATCGAATGGTTTGGAACGGAACAATAGTTCCGTTTAGCGTGGACCCACCACTATGCAAACGTTCCCAAAGAGCAACCATTCCACAAGCAATTCAATAAATAAAATATGTACACCATTTGTCAGTAATTCGCTTCTCTTGTATAACATTTAAATTAAAAATTAGATTCTACAACGAATGACTATTAAAAACCAAATCCCTAAAAAGCTCATTCACTGTTCCTCCGTTCAATGTTATCCGGCGCTAGCAGCACTGTTTGAAAGCCAAGTTTTGCTACTTGGGAACTGTCAGCCAATTCGACAGGTACACGTCGTCTTTGGCGTTCCGTTATATTTGTAGCCGGGAAGGAATCTGAATTCCGTGACGATACCGAATCAGATTTGGCCACGGATCGTTTCCTTCTTTCTCAGCTGCCACTCAAACATTGCACGATACTGGAGCTGTGCCGTTGTCAGAAGAAAGTGTGACGCGAACAAGGGACGGACAAGAAGCGCACCGGTTCTGTCTATTTGCTTAGGAAGAAAAACGGGATCCACAAACGAGGCTAGCCGTATCATAATTAAGGAACCAAATATCCACCCCCGAATCTACTCACACAGGATGGCAGAACGCAGTTTTTTAAATGGCCGATTAGTGCTAATGGGCACGATTGGGCTGATTTTGTTCCTGCTTCCCGCTACCATTGCACTGAAGGAAGGCGAATGTGAAGGTAAGTTTCCTTTTGGACAACACAACATTCGGCTTGTGAAATAGAAAAGAGACTTTTCATATCGTTCGTCTCTCGCCTTCATTTACAGTGTGCGTGAAGGCGGTAAACACATTCGTGGAAACACTTTCGGATGAGACTAAAAAGGACACCAAACGGATAGAGGACGAGTTCCGGGGCTTCTGTAAAAAGGCCAAAAACAAGGAACAGCGCTTCGTAAGTTGCTTTGCATAACAACCAATCTGAAAGAACGCTGAACTTAAGCCCCATTCTATTACGCGCCGCTATTCACAGTGCTACTACCTGGGTGGAGTGGAAGATTCTGCTACCGGCATTTTGGGTGAGCTGTCTAAACCAATCAGTTGGTCAATGCCGGCCGAAAAAATCTGCGAGAAGCTTAAGAAGAAGGATGCACAAATCTGTGATTTGCGATACGGTAATACATCCTCCTCCCATAACCATTTTATTATGTTTACACTAAACGTAATATTCCTACGTACCTTGCAGACAAACAAATCGACCTCACTACGGTCGATCTGAAGAAGCTGAAGGTGCGTGATCTCAAGAAGATTCTTTCCGACTGGGATGAGGAATGTGACGGGTGCCTGGAAAAGACTGATTTCATCAAGCGCATCGAAGAGCTGAAGCACAAGTACGTGAAAACGGAACTGTAACAACGTCACCCGCGTTTGCTACGATGATGGATCTCGGTTTGCTCATCAGTACCGTTGCTACTATCACCACCATCATCACCACAACGTCCTACCCGTCTTCATACGCTCATGTCAACGCCTACTAAGTTTTGCCAGGGAAATTAGCATCGCCGGAATTGGTATTTATTTGTGTTTTGTTTTTAAATCGACGCCACCGCTGTCTTCTTAAGAAGGCGTACCAAAACCTCAAATATTTGATTTGATGCAATTTCTCTGCCTTCACAAGTGCTCCACTTTTGCTGGAGGCTACACAGACTGGAGTACGAAAGGGCATTATTAAACAGGGGGGACAGACGATGGCATTTGTCTTAAGCAACAAAACGTAAATGTATAGTTCAAGACACACCTGGGGAGCGCTATCCACTCCAACGGGAAAAAAACGTAACGAAATTTGTAACGTTGTATGTGTGTTCGGATTGTGAAGAAGGAAAAAAAAGAATAAACCGTTCTAAATGGAGTAAAGTGTAGATGTTCTTGTCTTTTGTTTTCAGTGCTAGATCCGTTACGATCTTCAGTTGGGTTTGGCTTACCAAAAAGCTCACCTAAAAAACAGGACAAAAGGATTTTAACTTCGTTTTCCCACCAATCCACCACAGTCCATCCAAAGGGTGTTTTATTTACAAATAATATACCACAAAAAATGTACAAAATAATACTTTAGCATGTTAAAATATTGAGCTTGATGATGATGAAGATGACGATGATGCTAGAACAGCAACAGAACATATCCGGGTTTAGATCAAAAGTCTGCCTTCTCGATTATCGATCGATTAACACAAATAGCTAGCCACTTGCCATTTGCAAGAAATTAATACTTCAGCGGTATTTCCGAACTTTCCAAATTTCGCACTAGAAAACGGAAACGGAAACGCGAGGGCTAGTGAGTGTTACTCTAGAAGTGAGCTGCAGACAGCCCAACAGAAACCACCAAAAAACTATATCGAATTATTAGTCTTCTTTTTTAGATTTTTTAGAAGCATACGGTTACTTAATGGGAACTGAAGGTAGAATTTTGCTAGAATCAAAGTGTTTCTCTCTTTCTCTTTCGAATTGCTCATCCTTTGTCGTGTTTTGTCGTTAATATCGTTTAAACCCTGTTTTTACTGACTTACTCATTGCTGCTGTCTCTGCTTTCTAACTAAAGCTTTCCCCTAATTTGCATCATTAAAGGCTCATTACGCATTGCTTATCCACCGTCGGAGGTGATCAGTACTACGCGGTTTGGCGGCCTTATAAAATGTTATGTTACCATTTGCCTATCTAACACTAAACGACAAAATGGCAGCGCCGCGATTTACTGCACCTCTCTCTCTCTCTTTCTCTCTCTACCGTCGTGGTTTTTGGCCCAAATCGGAATGGTTTCGGTTATTGTAATGTGTTACTCTCTCGCTTTCTCTCTGTCTCTCAGACACTGTTCCTTATCACCTTATCACGTACGCACCAAGGGGATGTTAATGGGCAAGCAAGGTGTAACTTGATCATTCCAAGCTGAACATGATCGTGCAAATGATCACACACTGAAGAACAATATACAAGTGGTACAAGTAGGAACAGCTTATTCACACTTCCATTTCTTTCTTTACTGTGTCCCGGTTATGTGACATCCAACAACTCCAATTCTGCAATCCTTGTTGCTCCTTAATTTTGTATGCTTCATGGCCGTCCCATGGCATTGTACGGTCGGTCCGGTAAACGTGGTGGCGCATTCTGTGCTGGTCGACTACAATTATTTAACAAAACGGTCAAATGAAAATCAAAAGACAGACACATTAACAAATTTGTTTTTAAATAAATAATAATAAAATAACAAAAGTGCGTGTAGTGAAGCGCAAAGAACAATGATATTGAAGTTTGAAAATATGAAGTGAAGAATTATGAGTTACAATCCGCAACAGAAGAAGAGCGCCGCAAAAATATGCACAATGTGTACTGGTGAGTAAACAATATTGAATGTTAATAATGTTATTGAACGTGTTGTTTCACCATCACAATACACCGAACCGATACTATAGACCCACAGCAGCCACCACCCACATTTAGTATGTTTGTATAATCTGTTATTTAAACACGTACAAACTTACATCTCTGCCTAAAAAATTATGGCCAAATTAATCGAACAAAAAAAACATAGCAGGAAGGATCTAGGATGTCGATCGGATCGGACGTTGGTAATCGAACAAAATAGACGAGAAACCGAACAGAGAGTAATGAAAGGACATCGAACAGCAAACGTCTGCACTAGTGTCGGGTAAATCTGATTCAGATTCATGAATCTGAATGAATCTCTAAACTGAATAAATGATTCTGAATCTGTATTTCAAAGAATCGTGAATTACCAAAACTTTCATGAATATCTAGAAAAATTTATGATTTTGCACATTCTTTTCGCATCTCGATTACAATTTTGACGCGCTCTTGAATGAAGTTCTGTAAGGAATTGATTAGGAACACTTTTCGAAGGATACTAACAGGATGATACGCCAAGAGAACCAACCTAAATAAATATGCAAAAATATTAAAATCGGAAAACGAAAGAAAAACAGGATTTTCTTGTGGCATTGCTCGGTCGTACGATCTTGGTCGTACACAGATTTTGTATTGGATTTGACAGAAAAGGTTAAATTTAAAAAAAAATCATTAATGTTTAGTAATTCGCGAATCATTAGAATTCAAGAATCTGTGAAGATTCATGAATGTTTGAGATTCTTTCGAATCTTTGAGGATTAATGATTTTTTGGGATTCACAAATATTTCGTGAGTCGGCTAGTGATTTGAATGACTCTTCACTAAAGATTCATTAAGCACAACACTAGTCTGCTCTCACTCGATACGATTGATATGGATTCGATCATGTAAGAGATCAGATTATTGAGCAAAGACTCAAACAAAGACCTGACCAACAAACAAGACACCGCATCCGACGAAATTGAGAACTACAAGGTCTGAGCACTACACTCTATCTTGGGGAAACATTGCTCACAGAGACATGGGGCTACCAGTTTCTCAAAAACCATATTATTTCGAACTAACCATACATATTTTTATGAGTTTAAAAGTACAGTTTTCCGACAGGGTAGGGGTAAAACAGAATAAGAAAATGTGATCCAGAGCTTAACAAACGAAAAGTACGTTTCAAGTAGATAAGGATATAGACAAAAAGAGATGAAGAAACCGATACAATAACACGTACAAACTTACATCTCTGCCTAAAAAATTATGGCCAAATTAATCGAACAAAAAAAACATAGCAGGAAGGATCTAGGATGTCGATCGGATCGGACGTTGGTAATCGAACAAAATAGACGAGAAACCGAACAGAGAGTAATGAAAGGACATCGAACAGCAAACGTCTGCACTAGTGTCGGGTAAATCTGATTCAGATTCATGAATCTGAATGAATCTCTAAACTGAATAAATGATTCTGAATCTGTATTTCAAAGAATCGTGAATTACCAAAACTTTCATGAATATCTAGAAAAATTTATGATTTTGCACATTCTTTTCGCATCTCGATTACAATTTTGACGCGCTCTTGAATGAAGTTCTGTAAGGAATTGATTAGGAACACTTTTCGAAGGATACTAACAGGATGATACGCCAAGAGAACCAACCTAAATAAATATGCAAAAATATTAAAATCGGAAAACGAAAGAAAAACAGGATTTTCTTGTGGCATTGCTCGGTCGTACGATCTTGGTCGTACACAGATTTTGTATTGGATTTGACAGAAAAGGTTAAATTTAAAAAAAAATCATTAATGTTTAGTAATTCGCGAATCATTAGAATTCAAGAATCTGTGAAGATTCATGAATGTTTGAGATTCTTTCGAATCTTTGAGGATTAATGATTTTTTGGGATTCACAAATATTTCGTGAGTCGGCTAGTGATTTGAATGACTCTTCACTAAAGATTCATTAAGCACAACACTAGTCTGCTCTCACTCGATACGATTGATATGGATTCGATCATGTAAGAGATCAGATTATTGAGCAAAGACTCAAACAAAGACCTGACCAACAAACAAGACACCGCATCCGACGAAATTGAGAACTACAAGGTCTGAGCACTACACTCTATCTTGGGGAAACATTGCTCACAGAGACATGGGGCTACCAGTTTCTCAAAAACCATATTATTTCGAACTAACCATACATATTTTTATGAGTTTAAAAGTACAGTTTTCCGACAGGGTAGGGGTAAAACAGAATAAGAAAATGTGATCCAGAGCTTAACAAACGAAAAGTACGTTTCAAGTAGATAAGGATATAGACAAAAAGAGATGAAGAAACCGATACAATATGCAGACCGTTGTGTTCTATAATTTTAAAATAAATCCTTATCGAATATCGAATATGTGATGAATAAAATAATTCAAGATTATGAGATGTACATACAAAAACATATAGGTTAAGCAATGGGAAGTGGTGATTAGAAGAATTTATTACGTATAGGAGCAGTTAAGGCAAGCCCCCAAACACCTGCAACCGCATTGATCAGCATAGCACACCATCCATGATGAGTTAGGAGATGAGTAATTCCTGGACTCCCGTCCATATCCTCCCGAGAAAAGCATACACGACACACACACACGCACACACATACATACATACACAAGAACATGCAACAAACAAAGTTTCCCATCCCTGCCGCCGCACGTTTCCCACACACGTTCCAATTCCAATTAATTATGTTATACTTTATTTTTCTCTGTCATATAGAATAGATATAATATGTATAGTTCTTCTTTTTCGTTTTTGTTCTGGTGTGGTTGTGTTCGCTTCCGCCGTTCGGTTGGTTTCGTTTTATTTTTCCCGTACGCGTAATCTTGCTTACTATTCCGCATACACAACACATGCGCACACACACAACACGCTATAGGTAGGTATATAGGTATTTTGTCCTACCGCGCGCAACTCGCACATCCTTTTACTTGGTTTAGTAGGTTTAGTGCGCTCGGCTCATCGATTGCTTGCTTGCTTGTAGCGCGGAGATACTACACACCACACAACACTACTGTGTTATTAGCGCGTATTTGATGTGTGAGTTACATGGTGATGTTTTTGTTGTTGTTTGCATTGTTTACTTTTAAGCGTGGTGGGGAGATGTGTCTGTTTGTGATTTGGTTTTCGGTTTTGTTTTTCTTTTCTTCTTTAACATATTTAAGTAACTTTGAATCCACCGTATCTATCAAGTTTTATAAGTGTTTTCATTGTTTTCTGAGTGGGTGTGTGATTCTCTTCTCTATTGCCATTGGTTTTGCTAATTAATATGCTTGGTTTTGCTTCCGTTACACACATTTTTTAACAATGCAATCGGGGGGGAGGAAACGGGATAGAAACATATTAGAGATTTATAGCGCTTCTGCCTTGCAACTTTACCGCGTCCTTCTGAAGGTCGGAATGAAAGATGGACACCAATGGATATTCAAATTGCAAAGGATGTTCATGTTGCTGCTATGCTCGTATATTTCTCATATCCTTCAGTACTCTGCTACTTGTATGATCAGAAATGGAAAGGTTATTTCATTACTTCTGCTACAAGTTTAGCTCTAGTAGATGTTCTTAAACTTCATATGTCTGTCGGTGTATGTGTGTGAGTGTGTGTCTCCTTTATTGCATTCGAACTAAAATAAATGCACCATAAACGCGAATCGTATCGTGTATATAACTAATATTCACAACAAAAACCTCTACAAAAGCAGAGCAACCACCACACAATAGTATTGGGGTCTTCGGCGGACGAGTGTTGTGTTTGTTAAAATAATCTGGATTTACTGCTAAAAGAGTAAAGTGGGAACAGCATTTCACAACAGGAGGTTTTATGCGGTTTTTTTTAAATCAATTTACATCAATTAACATAAAATTGCATCCTGTTTTCGTTTTCGGACATTTACATTTACGAGAATGGCTTGAAATCGATCGATCGGCTGAAACACCCTATCGATTCTGTGTGTCTGTATCGGTTTTTAACGAATCTATGCCGCCGCGAGCAGAGGACATTAATTAAATAAATGCCCTAAAGAAGATTCCGTTTTGTTTGTCGGGGATAATGCTCACAAATGTTTATCGTTTAAAGAGTTCATGATTGCAACGAGAAAAAGGCTTCACACCACTACCGTGTGTAGTACCAGCGTGCCACACCACAGGGTTGTTCCGTCGTAACAACAAATAGAATATCTTTAATTGACTTATACATACAAGCACAACACATTGCAACATTGTCATGCTACTCCTATGCGCCCTCGTTCTTGCTACGGAATCTCAACTTCTCATAACTTCCGTCCGTTTTAAAAAAAGATATAACAAAAAAAAAACACAAAAGCATTACGAAGCCGCCTTGGCCAACAATTAAAGCAAATGTTCTGCCCCGAATGATGTTCGTTACTTCTGAAACAAAGCACAGCAATAAGGGCGAAAATGTAATGCCTTCTCCTTTCTTAACTAGAGAGAGGAGGAACAAACAAAAAAACGTCCAAAAACACTCCAACTCTTCCCAAGCATGTAAATATATGAAAACATATTAATTCTTTCTCTATGTATACGGTTGGCTCTGTGTGTTTGTGTGTGTCTGTGTTTGTTTTTATCTGCTTGTCTGCTTGTTTTAATCTTGCGTCTTATACAAACAAAAAAACGTCCAAAAACACTCCAACTCTTCCCAAGCATGTAAATATATGAAAACATATTAATTCTTTCTCTATGTATACGGTTGGCTCTGTGTGTTTGTGTGTGTCTGTGTTTGTTTTTATCTGCTTGTCTGCTTGTTTTAATCTTGCGTCTTATGCGGCTTATCTTTTTTTTTGTTTTGTTTTGTTTCACGACATTTCCTTGTCTTCGTTTCAACTACAATTGCTATCGTTCTCCTGGGTACAACACTCCCGCTTTCTCACAGCTTCGTTTCCACTATAAACTTCTACAATTTTAAGCGTTTGTTTTAATATTATCCGCGCACGCAAACAGTGAACAACTTTATCATTTTGAACTATATTTATATATGCATGTGTATATGTATATATCTATATATATATTTATATCAGTTTTGTTGTAATATTTAGGTTTCCTTTGCGTCCTTTTTTCTCTTTCGCGCTTGTCGCGGCCTTTTTTTTTCTCCGGTATGTGTGTTTCAGGATGCAACCTTTTAGTCGTTTAACCACTCACTACTTTGTGTGTGTGTGTGTGTGTTTGTTTATTTCATTTCCTGTGTTGTGGAGTGTTTATCAGCTTTCTTTTGGGTGCTATAATACTATCTCTTTCTGGTTTCTAGAAGATTTAATGTGGTTGTTCTGGTTGTGTTTTTTTTGTATGATTGAAACTTTTCTTCTACACTTCCCATTGTGAGCCCATTAGCGATAGAGGTATGAATATTGGGAGAATTCAACATTAAAAGAGTCGCATGTTTTTTTTTAGTTTTAGTTTTAGTAGTTGTTTACTGCTGTGGTTTGATTTGTTCGGCTTCACAGCATCTTTGCTTTACTTTTATAACATATCGAAAACGTGTTTTGTTCGTTAGATAGAAATTGATTATTTGGGATAGGATGTTGTGTGGTTGTGTTTTTGTTTTCTTTTCCGTTTCTGCGCTTCCTTCTCTTTGTTCTTCTTCTCCTTTTACAAACTTTCAATATTATATTGTTTCACCGTCCACCAGAACCAGAAAAACAGTATCGTTGTTGCACCTTGTTTTTGTCTCGCTTTGTTTGCATTTGGTTTTCTCGGGTGGGGGAGGATATTTAATGGTGATTCAATAATGCATTTTTAAAACTAGACACACAAAGAGACACACTAAAGCGTTCACAAACACACGCACGCACAATCAACACATCAACATGTTTGTTTGCTGGGGCCTACCAGCTATAACATTCATGTTCATAAGGTGCAGAGCAGCACAGCAGGTGCAGAGCGTGATCGGGGTCTTTTTTCATCATCATTTTAGACGGATTAACCATTTATTTTGTTATCATTTTCGTTGCGGTGCACACGCGTATGTTTGGTGCGTGGTGGTATGTTGTGTGGAATGCTTAACGAACCTGCTACACACTACTACTGTGTTCCGTTTCCGTTTAGCTTATATTTTCGAGCTTTATTTAGTGGTTTTAACTTTGTTAAGTGTTTAATCGTACTCATGTATTTGCAATCAGAATTTGGAGAATTCCTTCACCAGAAGGGCAAGAAGTTTACCAACTTTGAGGAAATCCGACAGGAGATCGAAGCTGAAACCGATCGCATTACCGGAAGCAACAAGGGCATCTCGAACATTCCGATCAACCTGCGAGTATACTCTCCCCATGGTAAGAAGCTCCTTTAACGGAGATTTATCGGTTCGGACAGAGTGTATAAACGTGTGCTATGTTTTGCGTTACAGTGCTCAACTTGACGCTGATCGATTTGCCCGGTTTGACGAAGGTACCGATCGGGGATCAACCGGCCGATATCGAGAACCAGATCAAGGGCATGATATTTCAGTTCATTCGCAAGGAAACATGCCTGATTTTGGCGGTCACACCAGCCAACACCGATCTGGCCAACAGTGATGCGCTAAAGCTGGCCAAAGAGGTCGATCCGCAGGGTGTGCGAACGATCGGCGTCATTACCAAGCTCGACCTGATGGACGAGGGTACGGACGCGCGCGACATTCTCGAAAACAAGCTGCTGCCGCTGCGCCGTGGCTACATCGGTGTGGTGAACCGTTCGCAGAAGGATATCGAGGGTAGGAAGGACATACACGCGGCACTGGCCGCGGAGCGCAAGTTCTTCCTGAGCCATCCCAGCTATCGGCACATTGCCGATCGGCTCGGTACGCCGTACCTGCAGAAGGTGCTCAACCAACAGCTAACCAACCATATCCGCGACACGCTGCCGGCACTGCGCGATCGGCTGCAGAAGCAAATGCTCACGCTCGAGAAGGATGTCGATCAATACAAACATTTCCGCCCGGACGATCCAAGCATCAAGACGAAGGCTATGCTCCAGTAATTAACATTAAAAAAGGGAAGACCGAAAAGGGTTGCCAGTGTTTGCTTAATCATTTTGTCCTAATTTCACAGAATGATCCAGCAGCTGCAGTCCGATTTCGAGCGCACAATTGAAGGTTCCGGTTCGGCGCTAGTGAACACGAACGAACTGTCCGGCGGTGCCAAGATTAACCGGATTTTCCACGAACGGTTGCGGTTCGAAATTGTCAAGATGTCGTGCGACGAGAAGGAACTGCGCCGCGAGATTTCGTTCGCCATCCGTAACATTCACGGTATTCGGGTCGGTCTGTTCACGCCCGACATGGCGTTCGAAGCGATCGTGAAGAAGCAAATTTCGCAGCTGAAGGAACCGATCCTGAAGTGTGTCGATCTGACCGTTCTGGAGCTGTCCAATGTGGTGCGAATCTGTACGGACAAGGTAGGAATGCTAGGGTGCCCCTGGGGTACGTTCCCTCTTTTGTCTGACAGTTTCACAAACAAAAAAAAACACTTTGTTGTTTGCTTCCCCCGAACAGATGGCTCGCTATCCGCGTTTGCGCGATGAAACGGAACGCATCATTACGACGCACATTCGCCAGTGTGAACAAAAGTCCAAAGAGCAAATGATGCTACTGATCGACTATGAGCTGGCCTACATGAATACCAACCACGAAGATTTCATTGGCTTCGCAAAGTGCGTGTCTGCCTGTTTGCAACTACTTGCACTGTTCTAATGTTATGGTTTAACTTTTGTAGCGCTCAAAGCAAAACCGAAAACGCGGTCAAGACTGGTACACGCAACCTCGGCTCGCAGGTCATCCGCAAGGGGCACATGTGCATTCAAAACCTTGGCATCATGAAGGGTGGCTCGAGACCGTACTGGTTCGTGCTGACTTCCGAGAGTATCTCGTGGTTTAAGGATGAGGACGAGAAGGAGAAAAAGTTTATGCTGCCCCTGGACGGGCTGAAGCTGCGTGACATTGAGCAGGGTTTCATGTCCCGGCGCCATACATTCGGGCTCTTCAACCCGGACGGACGTAATGTGTACAAGGTATCAATGGATTAAACAACGTAGAGTGGTGAAATACTTCAATAATTTATTTTCTTTCCCCCCCAAAAAAGGACTACAAACAACTGGAACTGTCTTGCGAAAGTACGGATGATGTGGATTCGTGGAAAGCATCCTTCTTGCGGGCTGGTGTATATCCCGAAAAAGACACACCCGCCAATGGAGATGAGGTGAGTGGGATGGTGGGGCGCAAGAGCATGCTCTCTCTCGCTCTCTTTCTCTCTTCAGCAGTGGCGTAAACAACCAAACAACCCGTTACCGTTTGCTCTGTTCGCAATCTGCATTAACATCGATTTCATTACTGATCTTTGATTACATTCTCTATCTTTCTCTATCACGTTGCACCCACTTCTCGATCATCGCAGTCGGAAGCGGAGGTTGGTTTGAACACTATTTTACTAATTGATTTATTCTTCCTACCCGCGCAAAGTCGTCCACCACACCCTTCCTTGAACAGGCAGCTAGTGGAATAATCTCTCCCATTTCCTTCCCACAGACAGCGTACCGATTCCGTTCCGTAATGCCTATCGTTCCCCAATTAGTTCTTTTAATCCACACAACTTTCCTGCTACAGGGTGAGATGAAAAAACCTGCAACAAAGTAAAATTTCATATTTTTCTTTTTAAATTAAATTAATTTAAATTTTATTAATGAAAGCAACAAAATGTCGGAAATCACATCAAATTTCGTAATCAATTCTGATTTGTTCGAATTGGCCACCTTTGGCACGAATTATGGCCTTTAGACGGACGATGAAGCCATTGCATGCTGCTCTGTGGTATTTTGGCCCATTCTCGGCGAAGCGCTTGCTTGAGCTGATCGACACTTTGGTAGTTTTTAGTGCCAACCTTACTTGCCAAAATACCCCAGGCACAATAGTTCAACGGATTGGCATCTGGGGATTTTGGTGGCCATTGTGCGGTGGAAATGAAGCGAGGGACGTCATTTCGTAACCATTCTTGGGTGGCGCGCGTGCTGAGTCCTGTTGGAATGCGGTTCAGAAATTATAGCAATCTGAATTTTGTTGCAGTTTTTTT
>KZ062818.1:0-17102 GCA_002091835.1 Anopheles maculatus
GGTCGCTATCGTGCGCACCTGCTTCAAACGTCACGCGAGCTGTTGTTAACGTCATACCGCAAACCATTCCTTTCTCGCTCGCTCGTCTATCCTCTACCATATCCCGTTCGTCGGCCCGTTTCGGCTGCTTCAACTACCACACACAACAGGCGCGAAAAAGTGATTCAAATTTGACTATTATTATCTGAGCGACGCCATATTAACAAAACTATGTTTGCTTAGTAACAACTACGTAAAACGCGCGAACGTGGGACATTTGTTTTCGACGTAAACTTGCGCTACCGCTTTTGCCGCAAAAATGGAGCTTGCTAGCTTGCTTGCCGTCCGAACTGCACCAAGCATGGTTTGCGTCCATCATCGCACATCTATTTGCTATTTGTTTTTTTTTTCCTCCTATAACGCCTAACGCCTAAGTAACAGCTAAACAGAAAACACAGTGAACCGATATAGTTTCAACCCGACATGCAAGAACGTGTTTTGTTTGGCAGAAGAATGTATCAATTGAAAGCATTTCGTAGTTCTAGGCACTGTTAAAACTGTCAAATATTGTTGTGTGGTGTAATGGGGTTTTGTGGTGCGGTTTGCGTATCACCGCACACAACCACACGCGCGCGTACCACACTATACGGTGAGCGAATCTCGGCTTCACATCTCGCCTATTACGGTTAGCAGGTGTGCGGATGCTGACGCTCAACTCACACACGCGTCCGTTTCTGTCTATCTTTCCCTCTCATACGCTCGCGTCCGTCATAGCTGGCAGTGGTCTAATCCACCTTATCAGGCCTGGGTAAACCAGTGACTTGTAGCCCGTCAATCAATTACCATATGCATTTCACTCTCACCATTCGATTTGATTTGTCTCGCATGTTCTCGCATCTTGCTGAGATTGTATTTGTAGCTTTATCGCCCAAGCTCTACTCAGTTCCTCGACTCTTGCTTTGTGTTGTTCCTACCCGGACTCTGCAGTCAGTCGGTTTGACGTTTCCTAAAGCACCAGGTCGATACGTACGTTGCGCTAGTGAAGGAACCGTCACAATATAGGGGCTCGGGAAACCTGCCTAATTTGCTATCGGAACATCGGTAGTACGGTTTAGGTTGCTTGTGTGCGAGATCATCCCGTCTACAGGGTGCGTATTCTTTGCTTCTATTTAATCAAGAACCGGTGTTGTTTTTTTTTAAGTAGCACTAGAAGAATTTCTTGACGGTAGTTATGGTACTCGGTGTAGTCTTCCATTCTCCGCTGCTTCGCTTCGGCAATGCGCTGTTGAGGCTATTGTTTGAGGCGTATATCTTTCCGGTCAAGTTGAAGCTTCCCTTTCACTCTTCTTACCTTCCCCCTTTCCCCCTTCTCCTTCCCTGTTAAGCACCGGGACTTACGAAATAAGAACATATCGACCGCCCATATCCACATTCTGTTCCGTTTCGTGTGCGACGCTTGCATCCTGTCTAGCTCCAGCATTTCTCTGTCTCGTTTGTAGTGTTGCTGCCTGGAGGTTTCGGTTTTGATCGCTTTACCATGATAGCGGAAATGGGTATTGAGTAGTTTTGTGATATAAAAAAGAACTCTGCCCTGTCGGCAGACAGTCACTCCTTCACCTGCTCCTCAACCGTCTCGTACTAGTGGCCATCTCCATCTCCAGCTCGTATATCAATACTCCGCATCCGTGGACTGCACACTCTATGGCGTTGCGTCGGTACCGCCCTATTTGGTTATGGGTCGTTGATGAGCTTAAAATTCTTCACGAAAATGTACACATACCGTCGCAGGCGGTAATCGGCCACGGTGACCAGCTGTGCGAGACCGTTGGCGAGTGAGTGCCGTTTGCGGACCAGCCACCAGCACGCCACCAGTGCGCCACAGAGCAGTACGAGTAGCAGCAGCAGTAGCAGTGGGACTGGGAAGCAGCAACTCTGCAGCTCGTACGCGAAACCATCATTGCAACCGCCATTGTGCTTAGCGCTGTGGTTGGTGTCCTCGTCGTCGTCGTATTCGTCGCCCTGCTGTCCGTGGTTGTGCGTGCCGGGATCGGTGTTGGCGGTGATGGTTGTGGTGCGGGAAGGAAGGGTGGAGGTGGTACGATCGTGGTGACCGTTGGTGCCGGTGTGCCGCCGTGCTGATGGTTGTTATGAAACGATAAAGTGCGGCGCAGAGAAAAGGACAGCCAGCGTGGCGATGATCGTGAACAGGGTGAATATGATAAGGCACAGACGATCGACTACCATGGCGGCGAACTTCCATTCGCGCGTAATTT
Organism: Anopheles maculatus; assembly: GCA_002091835.1. Taxonomy (NCBI): domain Eukaryota; kingdom Metazoa; phylum Arthropoda; class Insecta; order Diptera; family Culicidae; genus Anopheles; species Anopheles maculatus. The sequence goes on from KZ062818.1 coordinate 2,253, forward strand.
CGCCACTCTCGTCCTCCTTGCGGAGCTGTAAAAGCGTGTGGGTGTGTGTGTGAGGGAGAGAAAAGAGAGGAAAAAAAGACATAGATTAAGTAATGCTAAACCAAATAGCAAGCATTTGTGTCGATAATAATCTACTATTGTCAATCGAATTGCATAACTTTAGGCGATATATCAACTGTTGCCTTCATTGAGATGTATGATGAGTTCAGCTAGAAAAATTAATTGTTTTTAGACAGCTTCTTTCAAACCAAAGGTGAAAGTCAGCAAAACATTAACTGATTTATATCAAAGAAGCTCGAAAAAAAAGTTTGTTTTGCACTTGCTTTAACTAGCTTTTGTACTTATGCTAGTGAACCGTTTTGCCTGTCTGTTTGTATCAGAGAGAGAGAGAGAGAAAAAAAAACATGGCTGATGTCATTTTAAATCTCATTGTCTTTTTCCACCTTAAAGTATGCAATTCGCATGCCAAATTAGTATAACAAAATAACAAATTCAATTCAATGTTGTTTGTTTTGGTTTCAAACGCCTTCATTCGTATACTACATGTATATATGGGGCGTGTTAGCAGTTAGTTTGTAGGATTTTTTGGTTTGGTTTTAAGCAATGATCTTTACCCAATAAGCTGTGTGTTGCCTGCTGACGTTCAGGCGCATGAAACTAAAACAAAGCTCAGAGCTGAGCAGCCGAGAGGCAGCTGACACCGAACCGTTACGAGCACAACAAAATTTATATAGATTTAGAACCAAAACTGTTACTGCCTTGGACACCAGAACTAAACGTACGTAGTATCTGTATATGTGATGTCGGAATTAAAAATCTATTTGATATTTAATATGATAGGATCTTTACGTTTCCCTGAACGGTTTACCCGTGTATCAGCTGCCTTAGAGGTGTAAATAACTTACAGTGAAGGGTAATAGAATAAGAGCACTTTAAAAAAAATGTAATAGAGTATTAAAATTAGCATTGCAAGAATTTTGTTGTATCTTGACTTGATCTTCACGATTATTGATGATCTGCAACTGTCAAGTGAAAAAAATCAAGTCACTTTGTTGGATATCGAGACGATAATCACAATTTAACATTAGTGTAATGTAAAGTGGTCGTATTCGAATGCCCATCACTGTAGGTAGGTCAAAACTTTGTTTAAAAACTCTTCACACTAGAGATGAACGAAGTCTAACGGCTAAAAGTCACTAACAACTAACCAACCAACCAACCAACCAACGCTTTAAACAAAAGATATGTAGTAAAGGCAAACAAACCACCTGATCGGTGATGTAGCGTAGCTCCTTCAGTATCAGCGCTAGCTCGTACTCGGCGGACGAGCTGAGACAGGTGTGCGAGGAAACGGTTTCGTGCAGGCGGCCACCACCGGCACTAATCGTACCGAGACCGGCAGAACGTCCGATCGTGTCGGTAGCACCGATCGGCCCTACACTACCATCCTCACCCTGGCGGTACACGGTCCGGTAGTAGGTGGGGTTATGTGGCAGCGTATTGCACCGGTGATTGCACCGGAAGTCGTCGTCGATGTCCAGAACGTTGGCCAGCAGTGACTTGGAGGATCTGCAGAAACGACAGTCCGACGGTTTAGACGGGTTAGATACGGGCGGTTGCGCCCACCAAGACGTAACAATACTAACCGTTCACGCATCTCCACCTCCTGCAGTTGCTTGTTCTTTTCGTCCACTGTTGGACGGCACGGATGTGGATAGGGTTCACCCGGTCGACTCATGCGCAGGATGAACGGTAACCAGATCAGAAACACAACGCGAATCTAGAGAGAAATCGACTTTGCAGTAAGCGAGAGCTGCGTTTGATAATTTACCTTCAGGCCGTATACTTACCCATTCGGACATTTCGTGCGTGTCGGAGTTGCGGTGGTGATAGTTCAGGATCAGGATCGTAGACACAACCGAGGAGGCAACCATGAACATGATGCAATTGAAGTAGGTTCCTTGTGAATGGAAAGTGGGATTGAAGACAGATGTTTCGTTGAGAAACGTTGGGAGTTCTGGTACTGGTGTGAGTGAGGCTTACCTAGGAGAGGCACTGCGTCTGATGTAGCCGGCATCGTCTCGGCGACCATGTTTAGGAAGACTGTGAGTGATAGCAGAATCGTGACACCTGCAAGAGTAGGATGCGGTTTGTGCGTTTAGCGTCTCACTCTTTTTGGGTTTCAGACCTGCTAGAACCCTGCCGACAATCTAATGCCTTACAAGACTTGCGGAACGAGTGTCCTTGAGTAAGGGCACCAATAAACCGACGTTTTGGTTTGATTTAGTGTAGATTCAAGTTCTCTAATTGAAACTGTAGTGCAAATAATTGGGCCCTGTAAACAAACACCGATAGTATTTTGCATACATTTAGGCGCTGCACACTTATCACACTTATCACGGTTGAATAGCAAGTACATTAACGTTTTCTGGTTTTTTGTTTAGTTTAATTTCGAACGTAGGTCCCACAGGTCTGCTACCCAAAATGTCGGTAATGAAAGATTTTCCAAAGCCCCCCCTCCCCATACATTGCCATAGAGTGCCTAGTTGCATTCATTATGCAGTGTGTGTGTGTGTTTCGGGAGTGTTTCGCGGTGATCGGGGACCTGGTAGCAATGTGTTGCGACGCGCCAAAAGATCGATGCTGACCGGTTGCGGCAGATGAAACAACAGGCAAGAAAAGCGAACCAGGCTTTCGCATTCCACAGTAGCATCTTCCCTTCTCCTTTTCCTCTGGCCCTCGTGCATTCCTTTCTACTTGGCAGCAGCTTTTTTGTGTCTAGCGCCATGCGACTGATTTCCGATACTGTGGAAATCGCTTGCCTATATTGCTGGTGACGGCCAGTGAAAACCCTTTAGGGAGGGGAAAATTGGTGCGGGAAAGGAAGGTACAGAGAGATAGAAAGAGAGGAATGGTATGCAATTGCATTGGACATTGGGGTTATCGTTGGCAAATTGCCATCTTGAGCTCTGACACTGCCAGCATCCCAACCAGAAACAGCAGCACAGGCATTCAGGGTCGCCCGTAAGCAGCAGGAGCAGAATCTGGGGAGAGTTACGGGCTACGTTTTCGCTTGTACACACATACACACACACACACACACACACCCTTCGTCCCCAGGAACCCCAGAGGAGCGATATATTTTATCGATGGAAATGCAATTTCGGACCCAGGGACACGGGGACAGGTTTTTGGGTGTTTCTTGTTTTTTTAAATTGTTGAAGGCCGGGAGGGGTGAAGGGGAAAGGGAGTTTGTGGTAAGGAGGAAGCGGGGAAAGGCTGGTGGTTTCGCGGGACATGGTTGGTATTCATAGTGCCCGACCGTTCTGCACATCACTGCGTTGCTATAATTTATAGCAAAGATAGCTCGTTTTTCATTGAAATATTTGTGCAAGCCGGCACATTTCCCATGCATCCCGAAACGAAACAAGGGAAAATGGGAAATGGGAATTTGGGCACCCCGCAAAAGCAAAGCCTTACAGTTCCGCATTCGCTTCTCGCCTCATTCTCGCTAGTGTACGAATAGGGCAAAGATATGTCACTGGCAGCAATAATGTACGTCCAAGACTGTGCAAGTCTGGACCAGGCAGGACCTTGAGATGCGACCGTAAGCGTTACTTACCGAGCGATAGTTTTTCGCCGGAATCGGGTGGAAGCGTGAAACCCAGCAGTGCCATCGAGGCGATCAGCACGCACGGTACGATCAGGTTGAAGAAGTAGTAGAGCGTTTTGCGGCGGATCAGTATCGCGAACGTGATGTCGATGTACGGTTCCGGGCAGCAGTTGTAGTAGATTTCGTTCCGCTTCCCGGGCACACCTGTCGAGAATGAGACGCGCATCGTCAGGTTACTAACGTGTCGCAACTGCGGCCGGTCACATTCGACGAGCAAACCACACTTACCCAGTAACTCCCATTCACCGTTGGTGATGAAGCTGCTAATATCTCCGCCGGACTCATCCTGAAGTTGGAGATCAAGCTGGAACGATAGGGAACATCACATTACCGAAGTGCTTGCTGCAAGCTACAGCAAATTCCAACAATGCGCATCCATAAATCTCTTTCCCTTTTGCACAGTACAACATTTCCAACGAAATGAGTTCCTTCCCCCTTCCCGCCTGCACCTCACATAACTCTTGCGCTAACCCCCTATCCATCCGTTCGACTCCCGGACCCGCCCGTGTGCGTGTATCGAATAGATAAACGGGCGAGCTTATTAAAGCGTCACTCGATTGTTTCCCAATCCCTCGCATCTTTGCCAAGATTTTAAGGCCCAATTTCGGTGATGGCTAAAGATGGCCGCTAGCCAATCACGAAGACCTAAATAAAAGAAACCTCACCGGGGCACAATAAAATGCGTCACGCGTGTATGTGTGTGTCAGTCCTGTGGATGTGTTTTGAGTGAAGGGCAGGTTCATTTGATTGTGCGGAACCGGATCACTGACAACAGTCAGATGCTAGCGTTCGGTGATATGGTGGAAAATTTAATTAGTTTCCTTTGAGTGACTATTTTCGTACGAACGCACGCAAAATGGAATTCTGCTGTCGTTGCAAAGTTTCTTAACTGACGGGTGCGCTCTAACCACACCGTAACCGCAGCCCGACGTTTGTGCCTCGACAAATACTCACCTAACCTCACATTTAGCCGCTTGTTTTTTTTTCCTTCTTCTGTGGTTCGAAGCACCAACGACTGTTGTGAATCGATTTCATGCTCGACTGCTGAAATTGAATCTAAATTACTGGCACCTGCTATGATCGATGGCCGCTAGTTATGTGTGTCTGCCAGAGAGACGTGTAATGCGATCAGACTACCGACTACCGAAGACAGACCACATGACAACAACTCGTTCGGTTTAAATACGTTAATTTCAATTAATTATTGACTCGGGTTTTGTCGCACTTCCGGCAACACCACACACCCAGCATTTCCGGGAAGGATGGCTAAGTGCTGTGGCTGCACCCGGCAAACCCCGGATGTTGACAATTGAGCGATCGGGTTTCCCCCCGGGGGGCGAAGATGAATTACAAACTCTCCGTCCCCTGTGGCTATTGCTAGCGCTCGTAACGGCACGAACCCAATGTAACGTTGCGTTGGTAGCAGCCCCCGAGAAGCAGGTAGGGACACGCTCGAGAAATTTAATTTGCCATGACTTAATTTAATTGATTATTTACACAATCATCGTTTCGCTGGACTGGTTCCAGCCCGCAGACGGTGGTGTTTGGTGTGAAAGAAGACGAGAGAAGGTCCTTGGAAACAATCAACCAACAATGCTAACCACACCGATACAGGGGGAGCATTTCGAGGGGGACGGGCCCGCACACTCTAGCTATCCATCAAGGTGACGTTAATATCGTCCCATCGCAACCACGAGCTTTCCACTCTGACGAATGTCAACGATGAGTGGAGCTGATTTTTGTCATTCTGTTCCGCTTAGTAGCTCGACCGCCTCCGGTACATTTCGTTTGCGAACGGTTCCTTTAATATCAAGCACAGGGGTTTTTTTTTTGTGTTGGTGAATTGGTGAACGAAGCGTATCCTTTTTGTTTGCTTTCATGTTTTTTTTTTTCAAACAAACATAGATGGAAAAACGAAGCATCCTCCTGAATGTGGAGTATTTGTGTAGGCAAGCGTATTCAACAAGATATGATTATTGTTTGTGACTTGTGGTACAGATTTTATCCGTTGTTATTGGTATCAAGATTAACTATAAAATGGTGGCATAATAAGTATACTCCATTTCGTGAAACACCAGGCGCCTCCATTAGGTTGTGGTAGTGCTTAGAAAATATTTCTAACTACCAGAACATTAACCAAATTTTGTTTGACAAAATTAATTCAACCAACAAGACAACCTTTTTATGTTTTTCTTATGATGTAGTCTTACTTTAAAATGCTTTTAACAAAATAAGTACCAACAATTACCAGCCAAGCCGCTTGGGTTGATCATTTTTAACATTCGTTTGCCTAATTTTAACAATATTATTCTGCAACGACAGATGGTCTACATACTTTTCTTCAAATGTGAACCCATTATCCAATGATAGTTTTGTGATAAAAAGATATTTTGTTATCTTGGCTTACTTTGGTCAACTACTAGGCGCCTCCATGTTAGTTGTTTAAAAAGATTATTTTCATCTCTTACTTTACAGGTTTTCTGGATTTTTGTTGTCATAAACATTGTAACAAATGTAATGTTCGCAAGCCTCTGTTTACCTTTTTTTGTCCTTTTCGTACCGACCGTTGCATTAGTGTTGTGAATCTTTGGTGCGGTTAGTTTTAAGTGGTTCCAGTGCAATCATCAACTACCAGGCGCCTCCATTAGTGACGTCCAGTGATGCGAATATTTTCTTTCGCATCAGAAATGAGTTAAGCAGTTCTTTACTCATACATACTTGCTTGTTAATACTTAAAAAATATGAATAGTTTTTTTCCTATACTAATATCTGTTTCAACCAACCAACTGTGCGGTTTGTTTGCTGTTTAATTTTGTTAATAGCGTGTACAAACCCATACACACATACTCAATACCATACGCTCGTGAAAGCCTTTGAGTATATTTGCGGTTTTTCGATTCCATTGTTGTTGAGTTTGGTCAACAGTGCTGCACACGGTACACCTGTGCGCTCTGCCTGCTTAACAAATTGACATTCTGCCGTATCGAATGGGGCCGTGCTCCGGCGCTTAAAAGGGGTCATCAGTGATCATCATCAGCATCATGAGCGTATTGAATTTTCCGATACCCGTGTGTGAAAAAGTTCGCGGCAATGTGCAATCTGCTGCTGCTGCTTCACCGACCGACACACGCGGGACCACCATTTTGGGGCGGGGAAGAGCCATAAATCTCTATTATGGTTCCGCGTTTTCCACTGCAATTATTGTAATATCATTTCCGCATTCGAAGCAGGGCACGTACGTATGCTGTGCTGTCCGTTTGCGGTCCAATATGTCTGCCGTGAGGCACAACTCCACCGCTACATGTGATCAGACGGTGAACGTATGCACGCGGAACGCGAACGGGTAAAGTGCAAACGGTGGCGCCTTGCATGGTGGCTGATTTTGAATCGAGGTATTATTTGCATTGGCAGACACGTCCACTCACACAGCCACACACATACACACACAGAGACCAAATGAGTTCTAAGCGTGCTCGGCAAATCTATTTTCAGCAATGTCGCTGTCTGTGTGTAGTGTGCTAGTATCCAGATTAAACACACTGAAATCAACGCCCAGAAATGCGCATCAGCTCACCAAAAGGAATCCCGTTTTATGTCTGCAGCCATGATGACATCGGGACCAAAATGGGTTGTGACCCCAGACATTGCCGTGTGGGGTGGTTTTGTGGAAAAATAATCAATTAGAACTTTAAATTGAATAACAACATTATAATCTTGCCCTGGCACACGAACCGGCTCTTCCGGTGTCTTTCACACAGACACACACACACATATACAGACCGGAAGCACCAGAATCGTAAGGGCAACAACTACTAACTCCTGGCGGGCAGATGCTTCTACTTCCGTGTACGTGAGCAAGCAGAAATGGGATATCCATGTGGGTGTCAAGTTCCCATCTGGTCGTGCAAGGACCGTCGGTAGTCCACAGTCACTCACAGGTCGGCACAGGAAACTTCCCTGGCAGGCGTATGTCACCTGGGACGCTAGAGTGGCAATCGAGAGGATAACCGCATGCATTATTCCTAACCCGGAACGACCTTACGAAGTTCACCGCGGCGAACTGCATGGTGCGATAATTGCAGATACAATCAACATAGACTCTCCCTCGATATCTTGCACCTTCACACACTCAAGTTCCCGGGCCCCTCGCGTGTTTGTGTGTGTTTTTGAATACTGCACCCGCTCCTAAGGATGCAGTGGACTGACACTGACAGCAGCGGGATGCACCAGTACACTGTCCGTAGTCCCCGTTTGACAGGTGGAAAGTCAGCGTAATGCGGCCGGTACCTACCTGAAACCCGTCGTACGTCCACGAGCCGAACTTCATTTCGCAGCGCTGATCATCGAACGGGAACCAGGTGATGTCGATTTTGCAGGTAGATTTGAAAATTCCCGGCGGTACGTACAGACAGGAACCGTTGTTCCGTACGACCACGTTGGTCGGGTACGTCCCATCGAATCCTTCGTCCGCACTGTGGAAGAGAGGGATGGAAACAACGGACGAAAGGTGGGGTATGATTTAATCTCGGTAGCTTTGGAATGTGTGTTCATCAACAGTGTGCTATGTCGCTGGCACGAACGTCCATTACTCTGTTGGTCGGTTTTTTTTTTCGTTTGTTTTTCGTTTCGCCTTCTCCACATTTGGAATCGACCACATTGGAGCTTTTAGTGTGGAATTGTCTTCTCTGCAAATGGGTGGAAGTGAGAGGATGCAAGAATAAGAAGAAGGAGGTGTGGTAGAACCAAAGAAAAACTGTGCAAAAACTACAACGACTGGTGGCAATCATACGCTTCACAAATCTTTACGCCAGTCACATCCAGTGGGTCGAATTACGAGCAATTTCATGCTTCTGGCTAAGATGTTCTCGAGGTTTGCCCTTCTGTTTTCCCACCACACACACACACACACGCGCACGCACACGCACACTGCACCGATACCAGTAAAAGAAGTGTTGGGTGCTGGCGCTGTGTGTGGTTTCTCTTCGCCATTTGCCACTGAAATGTAAATGAAACTCACTTACGCTTCACTTAAGACGTAATTACCATTACCACGGCACAGATCACCCAGCCGCTTGCCGTCCAGGCAGCGTTACCAAAAACAGGGACACCGACCCATTCGTTCCATCCTTTAGCCGGTCCCGGAACAGCACAGACGCATCCCACTCAATGGAATTTTATTGCTACCGGGCGTATATTTTGCTGTCGATATGGTTGTCGCGCGACAGTTCCGGAGTGTTTCCCCGTTGTTGGTATGCAGACGCGAAACTTCGCCGGTAATGGAATTCTTCAACGAAAAAGCTGTGACCAGTTGTAATGGCTCGCCCAACCTTACTGCTTCCGGATGGCACCGAAGCGTTCGGTGTATCGTAAGGAGTGCGTTTTCTGAAGCTGAAGAAGATGTGCTCGGCAGTAGGTGGACTCGGGTGAAAGATTAGTGTAGTGCGGAAAAGCAATAATATACCTTACCGAAGGGCGAGGGCGACACACTCTCGGAGGACAATTTAGCCGTGCCCGTGTGTTTTTGGCCCCGGATCCCGGAGGAGATTATGGAAATGAGCGTCGGAACGCTTCGGAATTAAATTCTACAAACGAAAACCTGATGTGTCGTGGTGCTGGCTGTTGTCGGTGAGCAATTGTTTTAGCTGCAGCATACCGGCCGTACGGGAGGAATATTATTAAATGTTGGTTTTATAAGTTTATTTTCCCCCGATGCTGGTTGTCGCATTCGGAAGCGAGGTTAAACCAATCGAAAGGCAAGCAAAGTAAAGCACGACCGAGCGAAGCGTTCCAATTAGGGATGGGCAACATGATGGTTTGGTCGGAATCGATTCCGAAGGCCAGGTCCGGAATCAATTTCGGAATCGGAACCGGTTTTGGAAGTGGATACGGAGTCGAATCTGGAATCAGATCCGGTTCCTGAATCAGAATCAAGCTTTGTAGCGTATGTTTTAAATCCGGTTCGATTTCAACTGTGTGTTTCAAGGGTCTTTTCTCAGTCATTAATACTACAAATGCCGCAGCAGTAATTTTGACTAGTCCCGGAACCTTTCAATTACAATAATGATTAAGGGTTTAACTATTCTGCTGATTTAACCGAGTACACACGGTGCGAGTACTCTGGTTTCGTAGGAGGAAATGACTCAAAACTCATGTGATTTGTACATAGTACAGTGAAATTTCTCTGAGACGACGGGACTGACGGGACTACCATCTCAGCGAGGTTCTCAGCCTAGAGAATAGAAAATATGGAAAAGCAGCACAACATAATCGTTCTCTTATCGTAATTAGGATTGATTCCGGCCTAGGTTCCGCACCAGGTTTCGGAACCGGTTCCAGAATTAGATCTGCCAATGGATCCGGAGTCGGAATCAATTCCGACAGTGGAATCGGAACCGGGTAGCTCCGAGATTGAGCGCCCATCACTAGCTTCAAATGCCAGTAGGACATTGGATAGTTGACTCGGAAATCGCCAATTTCCTGGTTTGATGTTCACCGGCGGTTCCCGTTACATATACACGCCCAAGGTAGCGGACGCAATGTTTGCACGTCTCACCATCACGGTGCAAAAAGGCAGGAAATTTAATTACAAAACACAAGATGAACTGGTTCCGCACCTATCGCTGACAGTGTTTCACACTTTTTTTTTGCTGTTTTTGTTGGTTCCTTCTCGTCTCTCGTTGTATCGTTGCTTGTCGCGTTTTAAGAGACGTCGCGGGAGAGGGTGAGCGTGTGAGGAGGTTACGCGGTGATGACTTTAGCAAACAGCGTGCCCCGACTCACCAACCGTTGTGTACGATTTCCCGTATTTGTTTACCTTACGGGCAGGGTGTTTAATGATGGGCGAAAGAAAATGGCGCACAAGGTGCTATAATCAGCAAATCCAATCAGAAGCATCACCGAGCCAGCAGAAATTAAACTTTGAAGACGGGGCCACTCATCGGCGGTGACTTCGATGTGCTTTTCTTAGCCGCGTTGTGTACGCCCTCCAGCAACATCTCGGCTAGCGTTTGGCCGTTTTAATCGGTTTTTCTTTCTACACAGTACACTTTTCACGGTTCGGTGTATCGTGAAGGGAATGGGAATGGGATGGGTGGGTGATTAGGCGGATCGAGATGATGGTAACGTTTGCCTACCTGTTGTACATCAGGACGTCCGGCTTCCAGAGGCGATGCGGTGGTATCCGTAAATCACGCACCCCACCATACTCGGACGAGTTCCATCTGACGTTCATATCGTTCCACTCCTGGAAAAATGCAATTAAAAGTAAGCGTAAATAGTGTGTTAGTTGTGTTGATCTTTGGTTGATTTGTTTGGTTCGCGCCGAAGATACCGATCCGCACGATTGTATCTTCTGTTACTGAGCGACCGGTAAAAGTTTGATTAGCAATTGGTAGTTTAAAGATAAGCTAAAGATAAAGATTATGCACGATTTATGAAGTTTTGAGGAGCAGATTTGTTGAGTTTTGCGTAACAGTGAGTCCTGAGTCATATAATGTGGTAGATATTGAAGTGCTTTAAGAGCACGAAATTTAGTCCTTAGTACTTAGCACCTATAAGTATGCAATTGGTATTTGAATACACCCTTGAATGTTGTTATTTGCATATGTTAATCTTAAGGAGCGACTAAGATATATATTATCTGTCAAAAAGCGTGAGGCTTTCGGATTTCTTCGCGATTTTGGAAGTGTTGGGAGTGTATAGACTATTTACAGTCACGATTTTCACGTACGCCCACGTGAGACATGAACTCAGAGAACGAAACCCTTTTAGGAGAAGCTTGAGAAGAAGATGCTAAGGAAGACTATGATGTGATCTAGGAGCTGTACAGTGACCGTATCATTACGCATTGAATAAGACTCGCCAAGCTTCGTTGGGAATGAGAATGGCACCGGACGACCCAATCCGTAAAGTTCTTTTAAGCTGTCCACGTGGACAGAGGGGGCGTGCAAGGCCCAAACTAGTGAGGGAGTATCGATCGTTTGCGGCTAGTTTGTGGCTAGTTAACATGATACTAAGCTTCAATCTTATAGGGTTCAATCACTGAGATTTGGATGTATGTTGGAGGAAATCGAGTGGATTGGTATTGACTCAAGTTCCATCTTTGTTCTTGAGAAAACTAGCATTGGACCTCGATCAGTTTCCGGCTGCTCTAAAACTTAATCAGCAAACACACGTTTTTGCAAGAGATCGAGTTCTAGTGTGTATTGCAGAATCAACTATCGTTGATTCGGATTTGAAGTATTTAGGCGATATTCTTGACAGATCTTCAATTGCAGATCAGACCACAGCAGTTTCAATAATATCGAAGCAACCAACTGTCAATGTTTACTAAAAAATCTGCTAAAAAGATCTCAAAGTCATTCTCTCATTGTCTCATGATTCCAGGTATGTGGAATGTGTCCCGTTGGCCGAATATTTGACCTGCCTGGTTTAATCCATCACTAGATACTTTGACATCCTACAAGCTAGAAATGGACAGCTGTATAGCCACAACAAAACTCAGAACATCAGAGAATTTGAACTAGGAATCCACAGAGGATGGTAACAGTAGTAGAACATTATAACGCGTTATTCAACATTGAAATCTTCATATGCCGTCCAATCACATATTCTATAAATCTCCTACAATGTGTAATGAAACTCTCTTGGAACAGAGCCCTTTTTGTCTCAAATTCCGAAATCAATCAATTTTGTACGGCAAATTGCATACCTCCAGGGCGCATAACCACGGGACCAATCTGCTCGCTGGCCAAGGACGGTCATGTAAGCTTCATTAAACAATTTAAAAACAATTTCCCCACTCACATGTTGGCGCACAATCAAACACAAACATCCAAAGCACCGTGTACAATTAAAAGAAATTTTACTCCACGTTTGCTTGGCGCGAGCTTTAAAGCAGCTTTGCTGTTGGCGGTGTTGGGAGCCCTCCGTTTGCTTTATTTTTAACCTCGAACGACAAAAGACTGTTGTAGAGGGTGAAAAAAATGGGTGGTTTTGGTTTTCCGTTTTACTGTCATACCATTCACAATAAAATTTGATACCCGGCATCAGAAACCGGCAAGCAGAAGCTGCTGCTCGCGTATCGTGAACGATGCTCTAGGACTTGGGGAGATTAGGGGGCGTGGAGTGGTGATGCTTGAAATATATATATTTTTTCCTTTTTTTTCTTCTGGGGTTGGGGAAACCTCCCGAAAAACTCACTCGAGCCGCAACAATAAACATGAATTAGATAGTGAGCGATAGCAAGAAGCACTGGAGACGCGAAAGAAACCTTTTTTTTGGCTTTTTGGTTTGGTGTGTGTGTGTGTGTGGTTGAACAATTGAACAAGTTCCGTGTACATGGTCGGAAACGCCCGAAAGACACACAAACGATTGAAAGTGGTGCCCTCGTTACATATGAAGTTTACTAGGGTCTGTCTAGTGCAAATCGGGAGGTTGGGTTTTTGGTTTTATTCGTATGGATTTTTTTTGGGTTTTTTCGCTCCTTTAGCCAACACGCCTACCAATTTGTTGAGGTCAGCACTAGTGGTGGGTCAAGTGACACTTTTGACTGTGTTGTGCTGTGCTATAGTGTGTTGTGTTGAGTTACTGCTGTGCCACACTAAAATGTCACATGTGCAGTCGCGTGACAATTGTGCGCTACAATACAGACATTAGTACATACAGCATGTATCAGCAACGACACTATGCAACATAACAAATACAATGCGCTACAAACTAGTGTTGTGCGAACTGTGTGAGAGTGAATGATTGATTTAATTCTTCCTAAAGAGTGAGTGGAATAAGCTCTTCACGAAAAGTTTTAACAACTCATTTACGAATCGTTTAACAACTCTTTTGCGATTCAAAACGTATAACAGCTCTTTGTGAATTGTTAGTCGCCACGGCGATTCGAATCGTTTAACAACTCTTTTGCGATTTGAACTCTCAAAAGAATTGTTAAACGTTTCGAATCGCAAAAGAGTTGTTAAACGATTCAATTCACTCAGGTGAAGGAGTGAGAATTAATTTTTTGAAAAGAGTTGTTCTCATTCTCATCTCTACTACAAACTAGAGATGAGAAAACTCACTCTTTTCAGTGATTTAAATCAGAGTCAAAGAGTAACTTTAACGATTTAAATCTTTAATTCACTCTTTAAAGATTCATTAAAAAATAATTTTATAAACAAAATTTAACAAACTGTTTATAGTCGCTTTCTGTGCCGACTTCTAACTCACTCTTTTCGGTTTATACTCACTCACTCACTCACTCTCTGTTCCGACTTCTAACTCACTCTTTTCGGTTTATACTTACTTACTCACTCTTTTCATATTATAATTACTCTTTTCGGTTTTAACTCACTCTTTTCATATTATAATTACTCTTTTCGGTTTCAACTCACTTTTTTTCATATTATAATTACTCTTTTTGGTTTTTACTCACTCTTTTCGTATTATAATATGAAAAGTGTGAGTTAAAACCGAAAAGAGTAATTATAATATGAAAAGAGTGAGTGAGTGAGTATAAACCGAAAAGAGTGAGTTAGAAGTCGGCACAGAGAGTGAGTGAGTAAGTATAAAGAGTGATTAAGTTAAACGAGTAGAATAAACTCTTCTAGCGGATTTGAAACCATTCTTTCACTTGCGATACTTAACTCACTCACTCACTCTTACTTAGTGTACACATCTCTACTACAAACCCCCAAAAGAGTAATAATATTTACAGAAGGCACAGAAGATGCCTGGTTAAATGTGTTTCATTAAAAAGGATTCGAAGTCTATGTTGCATAGATGCGATGTGATATTGTAATGTGCTGTGTATCTGCGGCAGTACAGTACCACCGGACCCATCACTAGTCTAAACGCGTGCAAACTAAAGCAAGCGCGCCATTTTGTGTCCAGAGCAAAAGGAAAACCTCGGGAATGGGATTTGGTATTATTTTTCACTTTCACCAACCGAAATCCTTTTATTTTGTCTGTCGCTATCACTTTCTCCAGAGAGAGAGAGACAGAGAGAGCAAAAAAAGAAGTAAATAAATGGATGAAATTGTATTCACTTGAACCCTTTCGCTTCGATGCTGCCGCTACTACCGGAGCAGCAAGTCCAGTGGCGGATCAAACGGTGGGCGGAGTAGGCGGCCGCCTAGGGCCTCGCCGTTTGGGGGGCCCCGAAATACGAAAGCCAAACCACCCCCCCC
>KZ062818.1:17247-35334 GCA_002091835.1 Anopheles maculatus
AGCAAGTCCCGACAGTCCCGTGTAGATGACCACCGGTTGACGTATTTCCGGAGTTCGGGGCTTTTTTTCTATTTCCACTCCCATAACGTCGACCACAACTGTTTGACCTTAAAAACCCCATTGCTTTCGATTATCGAAAAGGGATTGGAAATGAAATGTATTCTTATTACGCCCCGGAACAAAAGGGAACAAAATTAGCCTCAGACTTTGGCGGAGGGCAGTGTCTCGGCCGGTTGACCGCATGCTGACAGGGAGGTGCTGGGTACGAGCATTAGCGTGGCAGGCGGGTTCACCCCAAACATTCGCCACCAATAAAATTGACCGGGTCAATGGTTTCGTGGCTAGGCCCCGGGAATGAAGATTACGGAGGGTTTTCGGCAGGTGCCGCCGCACGTTTCGGTAAGCTGTTGCGGTTGCGAAAAGACAACGGCAATGATACCGACGATGGGGACCACAAAGGTGGGTGACCAACACCGGTAAAGGCAGAAGAAAATACTAAAAGGTTGGTTGGAATTTGTTGGTTGAGTTGTAAACAAAAAAAAAACGAGGTCCTCGAAACAACAGCAAGAACTAGGTAATGATTTCTATTTCTCAATGTCTCTGCTCTTGCTGGTCGGGGCCGGTTATTTTTTTGTACTATGTTTTGTGTTGCTGAGTGGCATGAAATAAACATGATGTAATAAAATCCTGTTACAAACGTATTAAACAACCAAAGCCTCACTGTCAACAGCAATGGTGGTGAAGACAGTTGTTTTTTGTCTGTTCCAACCATCGCGCGAGAGATTGAGTACAGAGTGTGCTTTGATTCGTTTGGTTTATGTTTTGCCTGCCTGCTACGGATAAGCCATCAAAATGGCTCGTTCATATAATTGAAATGATTTGATTAACTTACACACACACACACTCGCGCACTCGCACACTGCCTGGGTACAGAAGAAAATGAAGTAACATAATGGCTACAAAGGAAATGTCAAAATGTAAAGCGTGGAGCTTCTTTGTGTTGCTCGCACCGATTGATCGATTATGTAAGCGGTAGTCGTACCGAGTGGAACTGGTTCCCAAAAAAGAATCAAATTGAAACCCGTTGATTTGACGTGTAACTGACAGCTGGGAGTTGTCAAAAAAGCAGAAGCGGTAAATGACGTTTTTGGTTGAATTTGAAGGAAGAAATCTGTTCACTAGCTGTCACACTTGGGGATGTCTCTTGATGTGGTAAGCGAGTGCTGGTGTGTGAGAGATATTGAGATAGAGAGAGAGAAAGAGAGGATGAGTAATGTCCAGTTAGCGTAGTAATTTGTCTAATTCCTAGAATTGGGATAAATTCCTGCACCAGGACACAATCGTATCGCACTAGCTGGAATGTCAGAGTTTTTTGTTTCGTTTGGTTTGCTAGTATCTCTGGTATCTCTGGTGAGGTATAGATATTCGGGGTCCACCGTTGCGTGTAAATATTGAAGATTGAATCTTTGCCGGATATATCATATGTAAGCTGGATCGTGCAAAGAGACGGCACTGGGGATAGCTGATAGCCCATCCGATAGCGTAGCCCGTATAAAGTGTCATGCTCCAATCCAACTCGTTTCGTTTCGCCGAGCGTTCTGTCACCCTACCGATGGGTAAGCGCGACTAGATCCGCACGATAAAAAGCGGGAGAGAACATATCCGTGTCCGTATCACTGCCAACAAAGATGGCGGCACGGTGAGGTGGCCATTGTGGAGGATATGACGGTATGATTTATGCATATTTTGGCATAAAATTTTCCCTTTTCCCACTTGCCACACAGTTCACACAGTCTCAGTGTCGCTTTTCTTTTTGCTGTGCCTGCTAGAGTGGCCATTGCGCCACACGACGCGGACCATTGCGAGACAGAGAGAGAGAGAGAGAGAATGAGCGCTCTGTGCGCTCCATTTGCTCCAGTGCTGCGGTGCGGTTTTGAGCCTTTTGTTCCGTACCGAAAAGTCACGTCAGCCCCACATACACTCGGCATCTCCCGCTCTCTCTCGCTCTCGTGCTGCATCTCTCTTCCCCACTGTATGTGTGTAGCTGTACGCCGTGTTTTTCCATGCCCATGTCTTCGGTGTGGATGGCTTGCGGACTTGCGTTTTCCACCGTACTTGTAACTCAATAAATTAAATGAACAATAAACGACGGTTCTAGACACGAACGGTTCACACTGTTCCTGGTGCTGTTCCCACTTTTTGGAGCTTATGAAGCCACGGGAGAAGAGGGCGAACAGGCAGCGAAAAGGCCACCGTCCCGGTGTACAAGTTTTTGGGCAGCCGCATAACCTGCGCCCTGGCCCATCACAGACCACAGGCTGCGCTGTGCGGCATCGTGGGAAATTCGGTTGTACACCCCTTTTCGGACATGCCGTTCCGGGTCCGTAGGTACGCAGTAAAAACAGGTCACAGGTCCTGTGTTGCCCGTGCTCTTGCTCCGGTAGGTCAGCAGTAGCATGTACGACGATGCGAAGTTAGCAGGGCTACTGATGCATCCTGCCGGTAGGGAGCGCTTTGAAAGATTGAAGTACTGTACGGTGAGGCTTAGTTGTTGTTGTTGTTAGTTTGGTTTTTCCCCGTTGGAAAAGGTTTTCTAATAGATCATAATCAGCCACCGTTGGTCGGGTGTAGACTTTTACCGCGCCCGGACATGTTTATGCACGAGTCAAGGGAGACGAACCCGTAAGAAGCGCTGGGTTCCTGATGGGTAGGGAAGAAAGTTCAATAGGAATAGGTACGAGTGCTCGAGTGCTTAATGTTGCTCGTCTGTAAGCTGCCGGTTACGCGTAAGATGCTTACCGGTGGGGAGGCTTAACAGTTGTTTCTAGTCACAGTCGTGTTTGACTGTTTCCGTTCCGTGAACTTTCTCCTTCTCGTGACAGCTCGTTAACGTCAGTCGGGAAATACGCATCCGTGCCTACCAAATGGCAGTCTTTGATGATTCGCCGAATGTCGATGTTTAATGTCACCCCAAGGTCAACTAACTGCCTGGTAGAACGGGACCCAACGTCACCGTACCTTGGCTGGACTTTAAAATCTACTCACACACACACACACACACACACACCGCACAAAAACTCCTTCACTTTTCGCTTGACAGCGTGCCGTGATGAGAAGAAATAGCTGTTGTTATCCATTGTGTGTGTATTTTTTTTGGTGTTGTGTACTCTGGCAACTAAACTTGGGGAGAGTTAATTACGTTTTTGAGTTAGCAGAATATATATATATATATATATATATATCTCTCGCCCAAGTCACAAAACCGGAGTGGAGCGAGCAGTTTTCTTCGCCTTTTTTTTTGTTTTGGTGTGGAATGTGGAACATCATCCAGCGAAAGAGCAGGTCGTATATCTTCATCACCATCAGCCAGAACATCAGTTTCTGTCTTTCCGCGGCATGGTGGAAGAATTGTGGTGGGGTTCGGCAAGAAAGGATGGAAGTGAAAACCTAAAAATATGAGACCGAAGCTACTGTTGTAAACTGTACTGGCTGTACAAGGGCACACGCCATTTTTTTGGGGGTGGGGGAGAAGGTAGGATTTCTGAGCTTTAATGCCTAATCCTATCGGATTAGGTAACGGCGAACGCTCCTAACGCTGTTAGGTACGCTCGAACGATTCATTTACGAACGCTAATTACTAGCGTTTTGTGTTGAAAATTGGTTTAAGCAGAGCACATTGGTTCTGGTGTTGGTGGTGGTAGCAGTAGTAGTAAAAGTGTGGTAGTAAAATAAGAGATGGTATAAGTTTAAGTAGAAATAGGCATAGAATTAGAAGGAGAAACGAAAATGGAAGTGGAAGAACAATGGAACAGTAGAAGTAGAAGTAGAAGTAGAAGTAGAAGTAGAAGTAGAAGTAGAAGTAGAAGTAGAAGTAGAAGTAGAAGTAGAAGTAGAAGTAGAAGTAGAAGTAGAAGTAGAAGTAGAAGTAGAAGTAGAAGTAGAAGTAGAAGTAGAAGTGTTAATAGAAGAAGAAGTAGAAGTAGAAGTAGAAGAAGTAGTACACGAAGAAGAATTATAAACAAGAGTAGAAAAAGAAGAATTATAAACAAGAGTAGAAAAAGAAGAATTAGAAGAAGAAGAGGCCCTCGAGTTCTTTCAATCCGACCCGTAAAAGAATATTGAGATATTCGACTTCTGGTAACTATCCTGTAGTTTTTTCTATAGACATTTTCTTATTTTGACAGCTGATTGCGTCCATATTGAAGAATAACATCATTCAACAACACGTTGTAAGCAACAATTCGTCCGTTAGATGCTCACAATAATAGTACTGCCGAGAGGATGCTTCGCGATATAATGAACAAACTGATCTGCGCTGCCAAGTTCTTTGCCTCTGGACGTTAAATTTCACTGTAGCACACACGATAGTTGAACCCGCGCAGCACACAGGAGCTCGATCGCTTGAAAACTTGAACTTTCCAAAATCTATTAGGTTATGGTCTGCATTGGTACATCATTCAATCAATGTTTCAAGCACCGGACCGCCTCTAGTACTAACCCCAGCATTAACCTTCAATCGTTGATAGGTTTTACAGAGCACGCACCCAAATGTCATCGATGACAAATTTCGCTTTGTTTTATTCTCACACGGTCACATATTCCCTTGCAAAACAAAATCTTTCACCCTGCAGGACCTTTTTCTTTTTCCTTCTTTTCTCCACGGTGCAGCGCAATGGAATGGAAAAAGGGGCACGGGAAATAAATCTAAAGTGTTCAAAGTGGGTTTTTATGGAAAGAAGCAACGAATGACAGTCACATAAACGAAACAGAACGCAAACAAACCGTGCAGCACAAAATATTAACTCGAACCCGCGGCTAGGGAAGAATGGGTTTTTCTTTTCCGCGAAGCGCCCCACTCGGCATAGAATGGGAAATAATGTTAAAATTGAATTATGAATCACCGGAGAATACTTTCTGCCGTTTCACGGTTGTGTCCTGCGTTTTTTTTTTGTCTTTCTTGCCACACGCTAAGCAAGGAAATGCGTCGTCTTTCCTGTCGGTGCTGTAAGATAGCGCGAGCGTGTCGGTTTTTAGTATTTGCCGTTTGCTTGTTTCTTCGCCATTTTCCACGTTCGCTGGTGTTTTGGGGCGGCATCCTGGACGGAAAAGTGTCACTTGCTATTGTTTTCTCACGAAGCCCGGTTTGTCTTCACGTCACTAGCGAACGTTGTGCCGTCTAAGGACGCTAAGAGAAAGCTGTTAATATCGTCCTAACAAGGCATTTTTGTAATGCAAATTGCATAACGCTAACGGTTGTGGAGCTGTAGTAAATATCTTCCCCTGCACAAGGTATGCAACCCGCGTAACAACGCGTTCTCACCTGGGTAGTTTCTGTTCCGTGTTGTAGTGTGGGCAAAAAGGTTTTATTAATTCATCCGGGCAAAAATAATAACACAGAGCGGCAGATCAGGGACGTGAACGGTGCTGCCGATCAAAAGTTTATAGCTTGGTGTAAAGGAAAAACAAAGCACAGGGGGGAAAAAAATACCAATCCGCGCTTGTGAGTGAGACAAAATATTACTCGGGATAGAAAACTTTAATCATTAATGGTATCTGTAAGGTGTCACGCCTGTAGCGTGGACATGAAAGTTGTGTTGGGTGTAAAAGGGAGTTTACCTGGGAGCATTTTTGTTTGGCATCATACATCTCTGATGACTGTTGAGTAGCAAAGCCAATCTTCGGCTAGTTGGCAATGTTTTCTGCTTCACTTTAAAACTTGTTTATTAAGTTTAACAACTTGCGCAGTTCCGGTGGTACTGTTTTGTACACAGCACCGGGTACAAAAAGGCGCCCTAACCTTAAAGAAGAGCTCATCTGCGGGCAGGACTTCTGCTCGAACATATACACAAAGCGACAACAGTACCCACAAAAAAAAAAAATAAACGAACCGGCACTTAACATTGGAAACCCCAAAAAATCGAGCAACTGTCAACGGCACGCACGACATTGTGAATGTTGGAGGGGGGGTGGGCAACGAAATAAAAAAAATGGCGGAAGTCACGAACCTTGGACCGGGTGGATCCGGTACGTGGTGGGGAAGGCTCCCTGCGGGCTTTTGCCGGTGCAGTACACCGGTTGGTTAATCTAGCGGAACTAATACCCGTACACTTTCCGGCAACCTATATCCAGCCGGGTTTCCGGTCGCCGGGAGGACATCGCCGACGGCTTACAAAAATCGCCGATCCGGTTGAGTTGCGGGCAGCGATACGAGCAAGGTATGGCGAGGGTGAAGCACAATTTTAATTTTTGAAGCCTGCAGAGCGGTAGAATCGGACCGAGGTTAGCCCTGGCATGGAGTAATTCTTACCCAGCGAAAGTTCCCGTAGGACTGCAGTTGTTGAAGCTCAAGAGCGAAAGTCCGGAGCAAGCGGTAGAATCTACCGTGCCTGATCAGGTTCGGGAACGTGGATAAAGCGAAAAGAAAAACCCCTTTTTTGGCGAACAAATCAACGATACGGTGCTACGCTCCAATAGCCCTTTTTACCAAGAGCGCTACCAACATTGGAGAACTTACACTCACCCATGGGAAGGGCGCCCGATCTTGGCCCGAAACAGACGACATCCGTACGTACCGGGAGGGGTGGGAGCGGGTGGCGTACACCGGAAAGGTATTATCGGACAAAAGGGTATTCTTTACGACGCTCGGACAAATAATTGGTACCGGGGGCAGAATTTCTTTCGCAAAAAGCTTAAAGGATTACGGCGAGCTATTGCCAGGACACTGTGCCAAAAACATTCCGTAATACGTTCAACGGCGCAACGGTGTAATCTTGTGTGTAGCGAAGTACATTTGCTTCGGTAATCGAAAAACGTCGAAACTGTTTCGGTTGTGTTTTTGGTGTGTGTGTGTGTGTCTCTCTGTGGGTTTAAGAAATTCTTGAAAAATTGGACGGCGTACCGAAAACCCGTCTAATTAGATGATCCCGCAGAAGATACCGGCTATTGATGAAGTGCTCTATTTAATCATGTGGTGTGCTCTTGGACGCTAATACACGCGTGTTCAGGATATAGGAAACCTCGATACTATCGGTAATCGCCGGTTCGTACAAAAGACAGCGAGTCCTCGACAAATTCCTTCCCGTTCGTTGTGTGTAAAGGCGGCGAAAAGTGGTTGATGAATTATTCCGCCCACTTGAGCACAAGTGCTTCAGGCTTCGTAAGCAAGCAAATCTACGGGACTTCCGTCTACACCGTTCCGAGATCTCCGGTTTACGCCCGTGTAACACTTCTTTTGATGTTTGCCTAAGGTAGCAATCCTTCAACCGGTTTCACCGCGGACGTGATTACTGCGAGAGCTCTGACGAGCCTCGGGAGCCACTTCTTATGCGCACTGCTTCGGGGCTCGTTGACGGGTGCTCGTGCCCGTTTAGTGGCCAAATGTCGGCAGCTCACCACCACCCGACCAAGGGTAGAGTCAGCCGGATGTTCGTTGTCGTGCAAAATTAATTAATCGTTTTATTGCATTATTTATTTTACCCTTCTTGGCGTGCTTTACGTTTCCTTCTACCATGGCTACGGCTACGGCTGACATCAAGAAGTGGAACTTCTAAGAAACTCCACTCCACTACGCATTATTACAGACCAGAGGGTTAGGGTCGTGCGTGTGTGTGTGTTTTTTAATACTTTCAGCCCAAGAACAACCAACTTTTGATATCGTTTTTGGGATAACGATTATCGCTGCTCAATTCTCTGGAATAGAGAGTCGACTGCCGAATGTTTGGACGCGTTTCGAGTTGCCCTTTTTTTTGTTTTGACGGGTACGAAAGTTGCGGCACAGCTGGCGCGGGGAGTCTAATTTAGATGAATGATACATTTTTATTCCGCTGCCTGCCGAAAGCAATCATTCCACGCCTTGATTGGCAATTACGCATTCGGCTGGCAGGCTGGCAGCACTGCCCGGGTTACCCACGGCTACCGAACGACTGCGGCGATATGATGATTTATGACCGACCGACCGGTTTCTGTTTGCTCAGCTGAGCCTTCCAGTGTGGGGCGTTTCATCGCTTTCGAGAAGCTGCCCGTAGAATGATAGTTCGTGATGGAGTGTGAGCCTCCGTTACTGCCATACTAAGCTGCCAAGCTATAATTTATTGTAGCTCATTTTTATTTTTTTTTTTGGGAGCACATTCGCGGTGGCCAGCAGTTAAAAGTTTTCGCCTGAATGAACCATCAAGAATCGGCAATGCTACTGAGCTTTGACTGTGCGTCAGAGTCTTGGGACTGTTTTATTGCTTCAACACTGGAAACCAGATGGTGCACAGTGCGTACTCTATTCTAATGTTGTGGAGATGTTTTAAGAGATGTTGCATGTCTAGCAAGAACTTCATTATTGGTACCACAAAAAAAAACCTCTAGACAAGCTCTCCAAAACATGGAGCTCTCACATACATCAATTAAAAAGCAAGGAAAGAACCGCTCACACCAACCCCCGGACAGGTTATTTATCGTGCGTAATCACTAACAACCAAGCCCCGGCGTAGAAACGATGCCAAAAACTTGGACTCCACTATCTTGCGGACGAAGTAATCCGTTCGTCAATTTTGCTTGATAAATTAGTTTTCTTCCCGAGTGTTACCGAGGAAGCTGGTACGTATCTCTCTACCCGAAGTGCGAGGTGATGAATCGAGCTCCGAAAGACAGCTCCAATCAACAGCTATGGACAATCAATATCAATAAAACAAGCAACCCCGTCCCACGCGCGACCACCTTCCAAGGTTCTGCATCAGCTTTTAGACGAACTTTTCGCCCGGCCTTACCGCTAGCGGGGCTGGCTTTCGCTTTATGACAAAATCCTCACCAGTCGCATCGCTCATTGTCTCAGGGCCAATTATTAATGGGCCATGACTTTGGGACTTTTCGCCCGTTCGCGGGAGAACGATACGGATCAGAGGCCCGCATCTCAGGCACGCCGCCAGTAAGGATGCGCTGTCGGCAGCGTTGGTCCTGGCCTGTTCTTGGCGAAGTTGTGCGAAACCTAACCTGAAAAACTGCACGTTGTCTTGGATCTCGTGAGAGCTGGGGCTGCGGTGCTGGTGAGATATGATGGCACAAGAGGACGTACGAGCCCGAAACACGCTCCAGTTGCTGCGACGTGGCCGTACAATGGACGTGCACGTGCTTGCCGAGTCCGGTGGCAGGCCGTGCCGTAGGGCAACATCGCCCAACAGGGCACAACCGTACACCGTACGGTGTGTCGAAGCGCAATAATAATTGCGTTCCCTTCAAGCTTCCATCCCAACTCCCCCCCCCCTCCCCCTCACACGAGAAATGGGAAAAATGGGGCAACACTGTGCTGGATCAGATTTCTTGCGCCTAGGCGTCCTCGGCTTTGATAAATCAAAGCAACGAAATAAAGCGCCCCCGTCACGGTCGACGCCCGAACGATACCGGATTGTTCTGTCAGAGCGGTAAGGAATGGCAACATCTATCGCTCTATATATATAACACACACCCCGATAACGACTTCATCCTTACACACGAGCCAGGAATAGGATTTATTTTGGCGTGCTTGGATAAGATACCTCCGCTAGCAGGCAGCGTATCGCATTACCGCTGATTGATTAAGTAATGATGCGGTGATGTCGATGGCTGCATGAGATACTCCAACCCCTGCGGCGCACTTACACATGCGTGTGTGTGTGTGTCTTTGTGACGCTGCGGCATGCGAGAAATTACTCCCAAAGTTGATTGCTGCAAATTAAAATACCCACCTTGCGTATCTCACCTGGCCCGCGTGTTGCTTGCTGCCAACGGAAACTATTCGACACGCGAAGCCATAAAGAAAGTCGATCAGTCGATCCCCCCGGGGAAAGACTGTGTTGGTGAGATTTTGTTGGGTGGTATTGCGTGCACGAAAATCGCTACCAATCACTTTTATTTCCCCCAAAAGACGTTCTTTGTTGTGGGGGGGACATTTGTCAACATGCAGCCTTAAAGCGATAAGTTTGTCACGCGGAATGTAATGCTGTTTGCATACTAACGGGGGTGAATTTACCTGGTGCGTCTAAAGTTGCACAAGCTATTACTGTGCCCCTCTAACGAACCTGCGGGGTTTCTAAGTGAGCAAGCTAATTTCTTACGAACTATGTTAACATTATGTTTTGACAGATAGACAGATCCTAGATACGTCAATTTCGGTTGTCAGTAGTTTGGGAATCAATGTTACAATCAACATGACGTTTGTGGATTAGCGATAGCTCAGTTATCAGACCACTGAACAATAAATAGCAGTTTGACAAATAGGATCTCTAATGTCATCAGAATTACGTTGAAGATCGTTAAAAAAAACTGTCATACGATGATAGACATCATTAGGTTGAGACTCTGGTACGTAGCAGAAGCTCAACAAAGGACCAAGCAGGTGTCACAAAACCTCTAGTTGAATATCAACGAGGTGAAAGTCAAAATGATAGTGGCCAGCTAACAAATACTCGTGTGATGTACGATTATTCTCTGGCTCTATAATCTCGAGAGATCTGAGATGTTGTCGAGCCGGGCTCTGGTCCCGTTCGACTATCTGAGAGCGAAGGATGCCTCCGACTCAGATTTCTCAAGACCGGAAGCTTACCTCCGACTTGATTAGAATATTTTCGGCTAGAAATGAAGACCGGTAGCTTACCTCCGACTTCAGTGAGCACATGCAGAATGGTTGTCTTAGAATGCCGCTTTATTGCTGTTCTTACTGGCTAATTTATATTACTAAAATGCTGACCGATTCGCGGTCAGCATTTGGATCGTTTTTGATCGTTTTGTTTTTCGTCTGAGGCGTGGGACAGCGGATCGTCTTTTTGACCGTTTCGTTTTTCGGCTGAGGCGAGGCACAGCATTGTTGCGTCAGCAACATGAGATGTTTACATTCTTTGCGTACAATTCCTTTTTCTAGATTCTTCCCTATCCTGCTGGCAAGTACTGATCATACTACAGCTTGGGGAAACTTTTTCACTCAAAATGCCTGTCATGGCGAGTGTACCAATATTCACCTACTTCAGTGAGTCATAGACTCTGTCCTTCTTCTTCTTCTTCATTGGCACTACAACCTCGTGAGGTCTTGGCCTGCTATTGCTAGCTCTCTATGACTTAGTTTTACCCGTAGCTGGATAGTCAGTCCTGCGTACGGGGAGGCGATCCGCCGGAATTCGAACCCCGGTCCTGCCGTGTGAAGACCGGTGCCGGTATCGTATACACCACTGGGCCGCCCCAAGACTCTGTCCAAAACTGACAAATTCTTTATAATTGTCGTCTAGAGGAAGAATAGAAGATATTGAATAGGGGAGTAGTGCCACTATAATGATCTCTGTGAGCTTCTTCTTCTTTGTTGGCCTAACGACCACTTAGGTCATGCCTGACATTTCTGGCTTACTAGACTTATTGTTACCGCATAGTGGGATAGTCAGTCCTCACAATGGGGGAACGACCCACATGAGATTTCAACTCCGGTCCTGCCGTGTGAAGACCGGCGCCGCTGTCGCATCTACCACCGGGCCGCCCCCTCTGTGATCTGTACTATGTTTTAATTACTGTTTAGCGAATTAGACTCTCCAGGCTCCGGGGAGTTGGTCATGTCAGACGACCCAGCACGTAAATTCTGTAAGGGTCGTCTACAGAAGAGATCTGGTAGACTCCAATAGAGATGGTCCGGGTACCAGAAAAACTGAGATTTTGGATTGGTAGCCGACGGCTTTAGGCTGTGCGCTTTATCAGGGACTTTTGCAGTGCTAAGTAAGTAAGAAAGTAAGTAACGAGTGCAGTTTCAGAGTCACAACTCTCGGACTTTCTTCTTCTGTAAACAGATCAGTGGCAATGTGATGCCAACAACGGTGCACGTGCAGAAACGTTTGAGCATTAAAGTGGATTTATTCGCAGTAAAAAAACAAACTTTATTCAATAGCTTTACTTTAGAAAATTTAAATTCAGTAAAGTAATACTATGCAGATAAATATCGCACCAATAAAACTACCCCCAAATCACTTTCGCAAAGATATCAACTTCGCATCTCATTTGCATAAAATGCTTTCTCCATTTCTCCCTTGTTTCCCGCTTTACGCAGCCGGAGTGCGCGCGCGCTCGCGATAAAATCACCCTAAACTACCCTCCGTCAAAAGGAAGAAGAGGAAGCGTAGTTTCATAAAGAGTGTCCTTTGATAAATTTCCTTCCGAAACACTATCGCACGGTGGCTACTACTAGGTTCATTAACACAGCAGCAGCACAGATTTGCATAAAAGTTTTATTTCACACTTTTGTACCGGTTGCCCCGCTCGGGATGGTTCGCCCATCATCGCTTCATTAGCGGTGGGAGCTTCGGGTCGGGTCATCGAACCACGGCGTAATGAGCGTTACACGGGGATGTGCGACTGTTTTGCAACACATTTCACTGTTTTGGAAAAGCGGACAGCAAAACCATAAATTACCTTACTGGCTGCTATAAAACTGTGCACACACACACACACACACACACACACCCGGGTAGACCTTCGGCGAAGCTTAGGGCTTGATGATAGACGACTTGATTGAGTCTACATTGACGTTCGGCTGCCGCTACTTTCCGCTGTCTCCGGCACTCCGGTGGTTGGAAGCTTTTGCCTTTCGCTAACAAATCAACCACAAAGGCTACTTTATTCTCGTGGCAAATGGCAAATAATACGACAGCGAGGCGGCGAACGACAACGCGGAGCACGCGCGCAAACGACGACGGGCCACCAGTTTGTCGTTACCGGATGTTGTGACACCGACACCATAATGATGCGTTGTGTGGCGGTTTTTGCTGATACCGATACCGACACAGACAACCCTTCTCCAGGGTCGTCCCGAGCGCGCAACGTACGGGCTAATGTAAATTAAAAAATTCGGGGACGCTCACCAACACCTGGGGGCCGCTTCGACGTCTAATGTACGCTTTTCACCAAGCCGGTACCACACACACACACAACCGCTGAGGTTATGCGTATTTTATCGGATTATTTATAGCGACCTGTTTTTCTTTTTTTTCCTGTCTCCTCTTCTTTCGCTTGTGGGTCCTCTAAAGCGGGACACTTTAAACGGATTGAGGTTTGGCGGACATGATGATGTGCGCATGTGAGTGAAAACTCTGCTTTGTTCGATACACACACACACACAGACACACATACAGCATGGGAAGCATTTGACGTGCGAGTTGCATAACTTTAGGCCTAAAGTATAAACATTCACTTGCAGCGACAAAAAAAAAAACCACCGGCGGCGCCTAAAGTTAGGCAATTCATACGTCAAAATTTTCTTGTTAACAGCTTTTCCCTGTTGATTTAGCTCATCTTGCTCCTCTTTTTCGCCCCATTGTCGGTGGGTGTGGAGGTGATGGACCTTTAATGGAACTATAGGAAGCCCCATTGACGATACATCAACGCGAAAGTGCTATCTCCGCTTTGTTGTGTTGGGCAGAGGGTTTTTCGTCCCCATTTCTCCGTAAAACCCATGTGACCCAGATCGGCTTTTTTTGGTTTGTTGGTGAATTTTATTTTGATATTTGCTGTTTCAACACATTTTTATCTCATGCCAAAGTTATATTGCCTACTGTTAATTCGTGGTGAAAATTTATGCATCTTTTCTGCTTCACCGAACCTTGGACCTTTCGGTGGAAAAGTTTTATCAACCTGCCGCTCAACCTCCCCCCAAAAAACACGGGCTTCATCAAGGGATGAAACCCGGTCCAAACGGGGCGGGTGTGTATTTTGTCTTTCTCCCGTGGGAGTGAACCGGTCGGTAGCAAAACTCACCCCCAACCTAAACGAAAAGAGGTTTATGGTTGGGAAAAAAAGGGAGAAGGTTAGTTAGTTTGCTTCTTCCTCTTTTTTTCTTGTTCGTTGTTGATCTGTTGGTGTTTTATCGTATACGCTGGGTGAGTGTGCGGACATTTTGCAAAAAAACAAAAAAAAAAAAACGGACAAAATGATTGGAGAGTTACTGTACTGTTGCGTTTTTAGGGTTTTTGTATGTCTCACACTGTGCCTTATACACTGAGCAAAATGAGTATAGCACCACCAAGTGTTTTTGATAGTATATTTTTCAATATTTTACATGGTAAAAGACTCGAGAAGGCCCCCCCCTGACGAAATTGGTTGGTCCCTATAGGAAAACCGCCTAACAGTATGCAATCTGCATCACATGTCGCAAAGGATTCACTATGGGTGCGGATGATCGTTTGTGAGGACAAAAACAGATGGGGCGACCCGGTGGTTTTTACGATAATGGCGCCGGTCTTCACACGGCAGGACCGGGGTTCAAGTCTCATCTGGGCCGTTCGCCCCATAGTGAGGACTGACTATCCAACTGTGCGGTAACAGTCTAGTAAGCCAGAAATGGCAGGCATGACCTATTAGGTCGTTAGGCCAAGAAAGAAGAAGAAGAAGAAGAAGCAATAATAGAAATTGTATTTATTTAATCAATTTTGACCGCATGAAAAAACACTGTGCGACAAAATTGACAGCTTACAGTGCTGCACACAAATAATTCTAGGGGGGTCCTTCTCGAGTCTTTTACCCTTTCTTTTGGTAAAAGTCTCTTGTAAGCCTGGAGCACATTTGTTCGTCACTATACGTAAAACGCCAAAATGTATGCAATGCGCAGCACATGTCGCAAAGCCTGCACAATGTATTTTCAAGGTGGTCAAAATTGGGTGGATAAGATTAAAGAAAATAAGACCAGAGTGTGACCCCATAACCCCTTCAATTCCCACATGAAATCTTCCAACCCAAGAAACAATTCCTATGCCTTTTACTCTCAGTTTTTATATTTTCATAAATTCTAAAACGTTTTGAAGAGGACTGAAAGAGTTATCCTTAAGACTAAAATGTATGTCAAATGAAATGCAAATTTAAAAGCGCCATCAAGATTGTATTAAAACTATTCATAAAACCAGTTAAAGATTTGTTTGTTTTAAAATCAACTAGTCTTTACTTTACTTACACCGTTTTCGAGCCCAAGTAAACACGTTTCAGCTGCATCTGAACACTGTTCAACCGTAGGTAAACACTTGACGTCCAACTAAACAGCTGCTGCCTAACTAAGCTTCGTTCAAACGAAACTCAACATCGTTCAACCCCAAGTAAACATTTTGTATCCCAG
Source organism: Anopheles maculatus (assembly GCA_002091835.1). Classification (NCBI taxonomy): domain Eukaryota; kingdom Metazoa; phylum Arthropoda; class Insecta; order Diptera; family Culicidae; genus Anopheles; species Anopheles maculatus. Next base: position 32,345 of record KZ062818.1, read on the forward strand.
ACGTCATTGCACGTTTATATTGCCACGGACTCGTTTCTTGTAACATCGTTGTCTTCCGCGTTCATAGCAAATTCGCGGTCATCATGAAGAAAATGTTTTTTTAATTGTATGCAGTTTATTATAAAATTTTCTTGTGCCTGAATTAAAAAAATTAGTCTATTTTCAATCTATTAATCTTTGCAAATGAAAGGAACATAAAGAAGCTAAATCTATGTCATGTAAACATATCAGCTTGGAGGTGCCAAATGTTTAGTTGGGGTTGGACGATGTTGAGTTTCGTTTGAACGAAGTTCAGTTAGGCAGCAGCTGTTTAGTTGGACGTTAAGTGTTTATCTACGGTTGAACAGTGTTCAGATGCAGCTGGAAGGTGTTTACTTGGGCTCGAAAACGGTGTATATTAAGTGCATATGTTTTTATGCCTTAAGACCAAGAAGACACTCATAACACATATTAAGACCATCAAGACTGCATTAAGGCATGTAAGGGTTCCCTTAAGATTGTCTGAAGAAGTGCCACCACAAAGGCTATGTTGTTGAGTTTGTTTATAGCCATCATGTGTGACAAGTGGAATGAAATTACACCATTTTCGAGCCCAAGTAAACACGTTTCAGCTGCATCTGAATACTGTTCAACCGTAGGTAAACACTTGACGTCCAACTAAAGAGCTGCTGCCTAACTAAACTTCGTTCAAACGAAACTCAACATCGTTTAACCCCAACAATGAAATTGGGGCTGCGCAAGTCGCTAGAAAAGGTTTTAAGAAACGGTCTTAACAGCTATCGTGAAATGGGCCCTTTTAATCTTAACAGAGTTTTATTATTGTTTTATTAGAGCATTCAAGCAATATTAGATTTAAAATTAGTCTTAACGAAATGACACCAACAGCATTGCAACAACTATGATAAAACTTAAAATGTTTCTTGGGAATTTAAGCCTCGATGAGATTCACGTCAAAAAGAATGCGTTCCTTTTGATTAAAAAAGCTGTTCTAAACTGTTCAGAGCACTGCCATGAATTTTTTTAGCTCATATTAAAAGTGGATCATCTAAATCACCAAGAATTGAAACGATTTCGATTACATTTTTACGTTCATCCGTCGGAGACATATAGTTTTCTTTAATATTGAAGCGATTCACGCGACGATGCTCTGTCAAGTTGAACTTGATTAGCATTGGGAATATTGTTTCCACCCCAGTTTCGTAGAGCAGCTTTGCTATTTTTATTTATTTTTATTTAAAGCATGAAGCTTTATTCTTTTTTCTACACACCGTTTACCATTTTCGATTTAAATGAAAATGGCTGGCAAGTCTACTAACCGAACGTAAGTTTTGTAATATATGGTATAAAAAATATGAATATAAAATAAATTTCAAATCGGTAATTACATTTGGAATTTTTTTTGCAAAAGAAAAAAACAACTGGTGAAGCTATTTTTATTTCGCTCAGTGTATTGGAGCATTTGATGACGTATGAACCGTGCTTGTGTTAACGGGCAGCAAGCGCTTAGTTAACGTAGCTGCTGAAAGCTGTTAAGCAACACACACACACACAATACGAAAGGTAATATATGAGTTTGTTGTGCGGATTGCATCGTTTTAGGCGCATCCAAAGCGATTGGTTGTAATTGTTGTACAATTTTAGGCACATTGCCTCATGAAACCCGACCTGCTCTAGCCACTCACAGATTTCTTAAAGCTAATTTACCCAAAATTTCCACCTCATTTTGTGATAGCAGTGTAAAATAATCTATTTCTACCATTTGCCGTAAGAATGCCGTGCTGCCACTGTGTGTGCTCGGTTTGATTCCGTGCTACATCGACCGTACCGAATCGGGAAGCCTTTCCGTTTGTTTTTTTTTTATCTGCAACCGTCCCATCTCTGACCAATAGAGTGTTCATTGGGCCGTTCGTCCATCCCTACCCGGGGCCGGTTTGATGAGCAAACGGATCTAGAAGGGATGGTATTTTATTTAAGATTGCCCTCGTCTAAAGATCCCATCGGTTCCCGGCCGGACGGTGTTTGTGTGTTCTGTTTTTTTGGGTGTTCACGTTGTTGTGTGCTTTCCCTCGCTTTTTCTCGGGTTCGGGGACCGACCGTACACTAGGCAGCGACCCCACCGGTCCAGTGTCAATCGGGGTGGACAAAATTGAACTGGGAGATGTTCAATTTGTTTGGATGTTTAGATTTAGATAGATTTTTTTTTCTCTCTCTCCCAGCTTTGCTTTTCTTGTTCCTTCCTTTTTGGGGTTTGGGGGTCTCTCGATTCAAGTTGAGACGTTTATGTGGGTGTCATCATAGCTGTGGCCTGGCTGTTGAAAAGGGCGTTAAAAAGGGTTTCTAATCATTTTCCTGTATGGTGTGTGCTTTTCCGTGTCTGATTCGTTTCTTTTTTCTTTTTTTTCTTTCGGCGAGTTATTTTCGCGTCCCTTTTTGTTGCTGCTTTTGGGGGCACCTTTACACAAATGCCACGCTATTCTTCAGGAATGGTATAAATATTTTCGCATATTTTAAGTGATTTTCCCTTCGTTCTTGGTTACTCCACCAGATACTGCCCCCTCCCCCCGCCTGATCCATTGGTAGAGCTTCCGAAGCGAGACATAAAGCGACTTTTCTCAATCGGTTACGCCCCGGTTGCTGCTTAAGAGGGCACGAGAGAACGCCTGAAAGTAGGTAGGGCACGGTGTTTTTTTTCCCCGACTGCCAAAGCGGCGAGCAGGAGCGAACGCAAAAAAAAAACGCAGAGAGCCCTGAAAAGATCAATCGAGAAATCAATTCTATTACAAAGATCATCGATCATTAGGGTATATCCCTTTCCGGGGGTTTCAGCCCAAGCAGCGTAAAAGGTGGGCGTCGCTTGATTGGAACGCACGAACGGAAAACCACGTCAAACAGATAAGGCAGTACCGCGCCCGAAGGCAATCCAATCGAAGGTCAATTGGAGGGTTTCCCCACACCCTGCGGTGCGGGTCAATCGTAAAAGGGCACGATTA
>KZ062818.1:36776-49925 GCA_002091835.1 Anopheles maculatus
ATCCCTTTCCAAATGTCGTACCCGGCGTGCCCGGGTCTACATGCAGGCGCAACTTTCGTCCCGGGCGAGATAAAATGATTGCGTTTGATTGGAATCGGCACACAATCGAAATCGATTGTGTGCCTCATAATCCGTTGCTGCCACGGGCAACGTATACCGGGCAGATGATGCGGCACGGACGGCTCGTTACATTAGAGCAATCGGCAAAGCAAAAAAAAGGGGCGTCGTAAAACCGGGGGCAGCAACAGCAACAGCAACAAAAAACCCGAACACATAAAACGGGACGAGGCGTGTAGGCAGTGTGTGATTGCTCTATACAGCGTGCGTTGCTACGCTACACGAGGATAGTACACCGGCGAACGGTAGCAACGTAATCATCATAAACTGGACATTGTTTCCATTTTCCCCAGAAGTACAATCAGCGCTGGTAGCACTCTAACCCCATCCGGTGACGTTCGACGTTCCGCCCATCTGTCCGACTTTCGGCAAAGGTTTGAGCACAGTTTAAGAGCCTTTAAAGTGATGGCGTGTCAATGGGCAGGATCATATTTTATCTCTCGTCTCGATGACCCGGTTGCCCCTTGCGGCACGGCTACTAATCCACCTGCAAATCTCGACCCGACCGTCGTCAGCACAGGTTGATTGATTTCTTACCCCGTGTGCGCTGGCCATTGGGTCACCAATAGATAATTACTACTATTCATCAACCGAGACGAACATCCTCATCAGCATCCGGTACATGGGACGTGTGAGCATGTGTGAACGAATACGAGTACCATAGTACAGGGAGAGAGAGAGAGAGCGCTTGAGAGCCAGTGTACAAAAAAGCAGACCGTATCGAGGCACAAAGTTTGGCAGTACGAGGGAGCACACCACCTCTCGCTCTCACTTCTTCACTGTTTCCCGCACGACCAAAAAGTTGTCAATAGAATGGTGGGTGCGTTGCAGCAAACCATTGGCAGCAATTAAATGTCACCATGTCACGTCAGCAACAGCATCTGTCATTAGTGAGCGGCCGATCCCGAGATTGTTTGTCCATTTGATTGCTGGACGATTGCTCTCCACACCGTTGCCTTCCGTAGCGCTGTGCGCGAGACGCTGTGCGTGTTTTTGCTGTATTTTCGCTTTCGTTACATTGATAAACATCACTGGCTGCTTTTAGGTTGGTCTTCTGCTTGCCACCCGGAGTGGTGGAGTGTGACAAAACCAATCCGACTTTTAATTGACACGCTGGACGCACACACGAGCCAGAAGAGTCCCGCAGCTGGGTGCTGCTGATCAATGCAAAACCAGTCAGTTACGGACATCGATCTGTGCGAAGTCTTCGGTGTCCCGTTGCCAAGTGGATGAGGGCGAGGTGTGTTGCTAAGGGCAAAGTAATTACCGATAGAAATCAAAATGAGAAAACAGCAGGATCGATCGATCGACCGGGTATCAGGTTTTCGTTTGCTTTATAAGACCTAACCCCTCGACGTGTAACGGTTCGACAATCGTGTATCGTTATTGATAATGCTACTGAAGTGATGCTAAGAAGGTGATAAGATAGGCTTAGTAGTGTCTCCTTTTGTCGTCGGCATTTAGACGATGTAATGCGCCTGACAGTATGCAATTTACAGCACAAATTAGGTTTATCAGCATTTTCTGTATGGTCAAAGGGAGCTTTCTCGAGCTGGTTTACTTAATTCGTAAACAAACTTTATTGCTGACTAGTGGAATAAATTTTTTTTTTACTAATTTCTTTACAGGTGATCCGGGTAGTACAGAGGTACTCGGGACGGACATTCGAGTTACGGGTAATGCCTAGTGGATCCTTATAACATCACGCACTAACCTGTCCTAGGACAACGTTTTGCTATTCCGCAGAAAGGACCTATTCTTTAAAACCCCGATGTACACTTCAGCCGACTTTCAAGACCCTGTGTTATATTGCATTGATTAGGCCGCTGCTCAAAAAAGGTGATCCTCGACAAGCAGTAAATTACAGAGGGATTACTACTATGTGCTCTTGTGCCAAAACGATGGAAATCATGATACACGAGATATGATACACGGCATCGAAACAATACATCACTTCTGCACAGCATGGATTCATACCAAAACGTTCAACATCCACAAATTTGGTTCAATTTGTTTCGGAATGCTTGAGCTGTATGGATAAAGGTCTCCAGATGGACTGTGTATACACAGACCTTAAAGCATCATTCGATAGTATATCCATACTGTTAGAAAAGCTAAAGAGATTAGGACTTCATGGCCATATGCACACCTGGTTAAAATCTTACCTGTTAAACCGAAAATACAGTGTCAGATATGAACAGACATTTTCAAGGGAATACGAGAGTACGTCTGGTGTACCACAAGGAAGCAACCTGCTTCTATTCCTGTTATATGTCAACGATGTGTCGTATGTACTACCGAAGTCTTGTTTCTTCATGTATGCTGACGATGTGAAGCTGTTTGTTCCTGTCGATCGATCCGGTGATAATGCAGCAGTCCTGCAGATGCGTCTAAACGCATTTAGTGAGTGGTGTACCCGTAGCATGTTGTCTTTATGTGTTGAAAAATGTTTTGTTTTGTCTTTTACACGTATGCGCAAACCAATTCAGATAGACTATCTCATAAAAAACGAAATATGAGACCTTGGTATTATACTAGACACCAAGTTTAGTTTTACGCAACACCACGACGAAATACTAAGACCCAGAGCCAGAGATTTTAACGACCCTACCAGCATTAAAGCATTATACTGTGTGCTAGTCAGGCCTATAGGGGCGGCCCGGTGGTGTATACGATAGCGGCGCCGATCTTCACACGGCAGGACCGGGGTTCGAATCCCGGCGGATCGCCTCCCCGTACGCAGGACTGACTATCCAGCTCACAGAAAGTCTCACAGAAGTCACAGAAAGCTAGCAATTGCTAGCAGGCCAAGACCTACAGAGGTTGTAGTGCCAGAGAAGAAGAAGAAGTCAGGCCTATCTTAGAATATGCTTCGATATTAACATGCCCACATTCTCAACTGTGGAAGCCAAGGCTCGAATCGATTCAAACAAGTTTTTCGCGTTATGCTTTGCGACGCTTCCTCCTTATCGGTCTCGGCATCTGCTACTGGGTTTGGAGACATTAGAAAACAGGCGTAGAAATGGCCAGGCATTATTTTTCGCAGGTGTTCTATGCGGTACGATTGATGCCCCTGATATATTAGCAAAAATAAGTATAAACATTTCAAGAACAACAACACGTAACTGACAGCTATATAGACAATTCAGAAACACACTATATGGCTCAAACGATCCTATACTATCGATGACCAGGACATGCAATAGACTATCTGAGCATTTTGATTTTAATATAAGTTTGACAGCATTCAGGGAACGCCTGCGTTTCGTACCGTAGCATTTCGATGTTTTTGTAAAGATTTATTTAAAAATTGTCAAAGTAATGTCGGTATAACGTGTAATGTTTATCCTGTGTAAATTAAGCCTAGTTCAACCGTTCTCCGGTGGACTTTGCAACAGTACTTACCAACTTCAACCAAATATTCGTGATGAGGAGCTGATTTTTCTCGTCCTGTCGAAGAAAAAAACAGAAGTAAGATATTGAGAGTTAAAAACCAACGAACTCCAACGTTAAGTTCTAGCTCCGGTAACTTCCTGGCTAGCGTTAAACACCGTTTACAAGCATTTGACAGTTGTTGCAGTCATGTGTTGTCCGGGGTCTTCACTTAATGTAACGTCCGTTAACTTCAATTACCACGCAAGACAGCAGCAACCCATAACGATCGCCGTATGCGTTATGGTTTTTTTGTTTTCATTTTTTTGGACGCCCCTGCCAACTTCCTTTCCATCCACGGCACAGTCGCAACTTCAGCGTACGGCAAGTGCGAACGTGACTTTCGTCAACAATTTTTTAATCAAGATCAAACTGTTCCGGGTGCTGGTCCCATGCCCCCCCTCCCTCATGTTGCATGTCGTGACGGTAATTTGGCGTCTTTACGACACATCATCTCCCACGACATTCCAGCGTTCTCGCGTGGCCGCGCGTCACAAGTGTCACGCGCGTCAGGGTGCGTGCATTGTTTTCTGTTCTTTTTTTTTTTCTTGTGGGTCGAAAACAGCGTCGCACAGTTGTTGTCACCCGGTTACTTTGCGGGTGGTGGTGGCCTGGGTGCTTAAATATGCGCCCTACGCAGCGCGGTAAAGCGTATCCCCGGAAGCGGAACGCGTGGAATGTGAATTTTGAAGAAATTTGTGCTCCTTCACTCAATCCTTCTTCTGCAGCTGGGACCGCGAGCCCTAGCGAGGCGTGCGTATCCGGTTTATGGGTGCAATTTCTCAGGACGTTCCGCCGACGCCGACGGTAACATGTGGCAGTAACAGGAGATGGTGGGTGGGGAGGGGGGGGAGGATAATGGTTAAAATGAAAAACTTTCCGAGTGCGTTGAATGCCAAAGTTTTTCACACAGCTGCCTCGCTCTCTCTCTCTCTCTCTCTCTCTCTCTCTCTCTCTCTCTCTCTCTCTCTCTCTCTCTCTCTCTCTCTCTCTCTCTCTCGTTTTATCGTTTCTTTCCACGAGGCTGTAGATAGCGACGAGGCAACAAAACGGGTCGTGGTCCTTCGCGACTTCCCTGCGACATAGGGCAAAAACAGGAGGACGAGGACTTTCACTTGGAGTGGAGTGTGGCCGAGTGTGAAAGGGCGAAAAGTGACGAAAAGTTTCATCATCTCCCCATTTTCTACTGCTTCCGTTATGCAGCTGCTGTTGCTGCTGCTGCTGTACCGACGGAAGAAATCACGTCCCGCATGTGTGTGTGTTTTTTCCAGTTTTCCATGGGCTAGAGCGAAAAAAAGGAGTTCCGCCGCGAAGCCTGTCAGTACGGCCAACCGTTGTTTCGGCAACCATATATCAAACAATATTATGGAGCTTCGGGAATGTAAAATTATCGGCACGACTTCCGCCGAGCTCGGCAGTACCACACACAGGAAATTGCTGTGCCGCATGACGTTCGCAGTTAAAGATTCGAACCTATGGCCGACCTCCGACAGAAAGTTGACAAACGTAACGTGCCAACCACGAGTCGGTAAGTACTCGGTGTTTCGGAGTTTCGGAGCACCATCGCGGCAAACGTCTGACGGAGATGACCAAGTCACTCATCGCCACCATTAGGGTGCTGTTCTGGATGTTGGAAAACCGAAGCGAAGGCAAAGTTCTGGCCAACTGAATCCGATTACATTACGTTCGGGGAATCGGGATGTGTGTGTGTGTGGGATCACCACCATGACAAGCGATAGTGCAAAGTTAGGTCCTTACATCCCGCACCGCTATACACTTATGGCTGCCGAGGGTGCAGGGACTTTTTTCCGGTTTCTATGCTCCCTGCCGGGAATATTGTCTGCTGAAGTTGAAGTTCACAGTAATGGTGAACTGTTCGTGGTAGGGGCACCGAGCATGATGAATCGTATCGGACTAATCGGGGGAGCACGGGACTGCATTATGGGGGTCGTTTGTTTCGCCGAAGTTGGTCGCTCAGAGATCGCGTCAGGAAGTGGCCGAGTTGTCCAGGGGGGTTTTTTTGTTTTTGCTCACCAAAGTTGGTGTTTCTACTTACCACGTCGATGATTTGCATCAAAGTCAAACCGAAGCTGAGCTGCAGCGGGTCCGACTCGTTGACGACGGGCCGCTCGAGCACGTTGTAGTTGTCCAGCAGATGGTGCAGCAACCGTTTCTCGTGGTATCCGGCGTCAATCACTGTAAAGCAGAGCCGGAAGACAAAAAAACACAGAGTTAGCGAGTGTAGCAAAAGGTCAGCGAAGCGATACTGTTGAATTTAGAAGCGCTGGGACTTGGCTTGTTTTGCTTGCTTTTTTAGTCTTACGCTGTGTAAATCTATCGCGAAACAAAAATCAACAACTTATATTGAAGCGAAAAGTGCATCAGCTTCAACAAAGCCTATGAGCAGCTACGAAGCGCTCTGTTCCCTACATTTCCCAGACGCTGCCAGTGATCAGGACCTGGCCAAATCCCAAAGTATAAAGAATGAAAGGGCAAAAACAGAAACGGTTGGTCCCTCCGAGACATCCAACGGTTAGTAGTTGACGGCTGGAACACTCGTTTTCCCAAGCATAAACCGTTTATAGCGCTACCTGTCCACCTAGCGCCCCGAAGTATGCTTGTCCGTGAAGCGGTTACGGGGTAAAGAAAACACACCGATTTCGCATCATTTGTGTGCCGCGAGCCAATTTACACCATTATTCCCTCGACGGATCCGGCCTACCGGCTCACTGCACTGTGGCAGAATGGTGTCGTGTCTTGAATTAATCTCGCGCGCGAAAAAAAAACAAACGACCACAAAAACGCAATTGCCGTACACTGTTCCTAGCGCGCCAGTCGGTGACGCCAGCAGGTGCGGACGTTACGAGTTTTCAGGGTGGCCGAGCAGAGTGTGCTAATTTAGCGTTGTTGGTGGGAAATGCTAGACGATGCAAGGGCGCTCCAATCTTGTGCCGCCCGAAGGATGCCTAACAACAAGTAACGATTAAGATGACGTTGATTGGTGTGGGCTCGTGTGTGAGTGTGGGTAGCTGGAGCGTGTTTGAAGTTGTGTCTTTTCGTTTTGCTTTGAGCGATCGCACACTTCGCAAAGTGATAATTAAAAACAAGAGCTCTTTACGTTTAATTTGACAGCTGTCATTTCTGTTTGGATAATGTTGTTCTATGTGTATTACGCTTGCTTTAGCTGAGCTTTATAATAAGGTTTAGTTTAATTTTCTGGTCGATTTAATATTAGCAGCTCGATCAGGTCATATCAGCAGTACAGCTATGCGACACGGAGAGTTCGTTTTAGAATCCTGGTCAGGCTTTGGAAATCTTAGGCTTAGGAGTTTAGAGGACCTCGTATGTAGTAGACCAAGACTAGGGTGTTCCCAAAAAAAACCCCCTCAAAATTAGGGTAATACAACAAATTCTTTCTAGGACTACGAATACGCGCTGTTCGACTTCACCAAAGAGATGGGAATCACCCTTTGATTCCTTTCCATGTCCCTTCCCGTAGATAATACGCACTTTAACTTGTCTAGATTAGTGTAGCTTTGTTTGTTATGTCTCTTGTTTGTTTGCTTTTTTTTCTTCTTTTTCTTATGTTTATTGTAGTATGTTCTGCACGGTAACACCGGTGTGCACCAGTCGCTTTTCTGGCCTCAGACGGTGGCAAAATTACCCATCTGAAGTCCTTGAAGTTGTAGCTGGCGACCCCTTCGTCGGCGGAATGCTTGCGTTCGATACTGCGGTAACCTAACAAAGTTATCGTAGCTCTCGGATTCAGGTGTTTCGCCGGCGACTGGGTCGCTGTTTACAACATCAGATTGTAGACCAGACGATGAGATGAGCATGCCGACAACATAATACTGGAAAGCTGCGTCAAGTTCGCGCAGTACTATAAGTCAGCCAGCGCCAACCCATCAGGAGGAATGTCCCCATCCTGCAGCCCACTCTACCGAGCCCACCCGGGATAAGGTGCACTTCAATGGCGGGAGAAGGAAATGTCTCCCATCCAGATAGTATATAAGTAAAAGAAATATTAATGTTAGATTTAAGAATAGTCTTAAGAATTACGGCCTGGCCGTAAGCACGAAACATAAAAAAAACAAATTCTTTCCGTCCTACGCGTCACCAACAATTGGCAGTCTTCAGAACTCGATAATCGGGTCTATTCATACGAAGTCTCCGAGGTCAACATTGACCCAGTCAGTGGATTTAATGCGTTAGGAGGAGCCGCAACATTCTTTCTGCTAAGGAGCTCAGAGACCAACAAATCTTTATTGAAAATCTTCAGGTTACCAAAACTTTCTCCAAAACTGACGAAACTCTCTTATCAGTTCTACGAGACGACAAGGAGATGACGAGTTCTACGAGCTAAACGGTGCTCTCACCAGGCAAAATCCTTTTAGGAATCAACCTGGAGGCATAATGGACACAAACTGAGATGTAGTGATGGCGTTGATTCAAAGACGACGGCGCTATGAAATCCTACCCTATGAACTTACCTTTGTAAATCGATAAAGACTCGTTAGGACCGATTCGTCAAATGTCAAACTGGAGTGCGCCTGCTTATTGACTCTACAACCTCCGTAGCTGGATAGAGAGAGACACGGGATTCCTGCCTTGTCTTGCCATATAAACACTGACTTAGCTATCTAGAGCCTCTAGAGAACGTTACACGGACATAGTAGGCATAGTAGGCCTATCATTAAATGTACTGATATAGTGTAGGATGCGTCCCCCCAGCAGCTCTAACGATGACTTATTGATAGGACACCAGCATTTGATCGAGAGAGGATTAAAGCGAGAGAGATCTCTGTGTTTTTTTTTTAAGAATTAACCTCACAAGGTCTCGAGATTTTAAAGCGTCTCATCAATCGCGTACGGCTACAGAAGCATTCACATTCGATGTGTGCTAAAACAGCCATATAACAGCTGTCAAACGAGCAACCACTAAACCTAGTTTTACGATTTACTTCCCGCCTGTACCGTCGGTCCCGTAATGATTCATACGGGAGCACTAAACGAAATGGACATTGACCCGTACATATCTAGCACGGGTCGAAAATCCAATAAAATTGTCATACTCGCACACATACGGAAAACGGGTGTTTTGACATGGAGCTCTCGCCATCAGAAACTGTGCGTGATGATGGAAAATTGCATCGTTACGAACGAATTTCCAACGAGGCCTCCAGCCTTGCGCAATATCTCGCCTTGTAGCCGCAAATTAATATCATCGTATCGGTGGCTCGTGCCAAAAAAAAACCCCGGCAACACACACACACACACAGGACGCCTGCCGAATGGTAATCTATTCCTGGTTCGATAAATTAAGTGGGCTTCCCACCCCTCCCCCGTTGGAACGGCCGGCAATAATAGGATTGCTTTGAACTGCCTGCGACTACCCATTAGCTGTGAAATACTTCCTTTCGCTCGCACGGTCGGATCCGGTTGAGATTTGTTTCGCAGCACGGGCGCAACATTTGCCTAAGGAACCGAATCCCATGAATCATTGCCGAAACAGTTGTAAACGGTCGCGCTCGCCCTGGATGTGCGCCAATCGCGAGACAATACGACAGTTTTGGGCCAGCTTTGGGCTGGCATTGAGGGTGTGTGTGTGTGCGAGCTTTTTTTGTTGTAATAAAATATAGCAATGTGTGCATGCTTGCAGTGTGTCGCTCCTACGCTCGGTTGCAAGTTTGCGGCAAGTTTGACAGGAGTCGTAAAGGAATCGATCTGCCGAAGCAGTAAAAAAAAAAAACAGGGAAACTATTTGGAACGGTAACGTTTTGACTGAGTTGCGCTACGTTCGTTCGGAAGTACATAATCTTCACCGTACGGAAATAAACTATTTTGGGAATATCAAACAAATACACTTCCCCTAAAAATAGGCAAAAAAGAAATAACGAGAGCCACTCGAGGAAACGTCAAACCGGCGAAGGTTGTTTTTTCTTGTTTTTTTTTCTTTCACAGCGAGTTGGAAACACAGAAAAAAAAACGGAAGGAAGTTTTTAAGCGTTTTCAAATCGAGACCGGGCCGGATGCTGCCAAGACGTTTGACTGTGTGTGTGTGTTTTTTGGTTTGGTTTGTTTTGCATTTGCTTGCACCCGACGAGCAAGAGAAATCAAACGTTGATCGGTTTCGTTTGACATCGATTTTTTGCTCGTTTTCATGTGTAATTGCGTCCGTGTGAGAAACTTTCTCCAAAACTGACGAAACTCTCTTATCAGTTCTACGAGACGACAAGGAGATGACGAGTTCTACGAGCTAAACGGTGCTCTCACCAGGCAAAATCCTTTTAGGAATCAACCTGGAGGCATAATGGACACAAACTGAGATGTAGTGATGGCGTTGATTCAAAGACGACGGCGCTATGAAATCCTACCCTATGAACTTACCTTTGTAAATCGATAAAGACTCGTTAGGACCGGTTCGTCAAATGTCAAACTGGAGTGCACCTGCTTATTACAGAGAGACACGGGATTCCTGCCTAGTCTTGCCATATAAACACTGACTTCGTTTTCTAGAGACTCTAGAGAACGTTACACGGACATAGTAGGCATAGTAGGCCTATCATTAAATGTACTGATATAGTGTAGGATGCGTCCCCCCAGCAACTCTAACGATGACTTATTGATAGGACGCCAGCATTTGATCGAGAGAGGATTCAAGCGAGAGAGATCTCTGTGTTTTTTTTTTCAAGAATTAACCTCACAAGGTCTCGAGATTTTAAAGCGTCTCATCAATCGCGTACGGCTACAGAAGCATTCACATTCGATGTGTGCTAAAACAGCCATATAACAGCTGTCAAACGAGCAACCACTAAACCTAGTTTTACGATTTACTTCCCGCCTGTACCGTCGGTCCCGTAATGATTCATACGGGAGCACTAAACGAAATGGACATTGACCCGTACATATCTAGCACGGGTCGAAAATCCAATAAAATTGTCATACTCGCACACATACGGAAAACGGGTGTTTTGACATGGAGCTCTCGCCATCAGAAACTGTGCGTGATGATGGAAAATTGCATCGTTACGAACGAATTTCCAACGAGGCCTCCAGCCTTGCGCAATATCTCGCCTTGTAGCCGCAAATTAATATCATCGTATCGGTGGCTCGTGCCAAAAAAAAACCCCGGCAACACACACACACACACAGGACGCCTGCCGAATGGTAATCTATTCCTGGTTCGATAAATTAAGTGGGCTTCCCACCCCTCCCCCGTTGGAACGGCCGGCAATAATAGGATTGCTTTGAACTGCCTGCGACTACCCATTAGCTGTGAAATACTTCCTTTCGCTCGCACGGTCGGATCCGGTTGAGATTTGTTTCGCAGCACGGGCGCAACATTTGCCTAAGGAACCGAATCCCATGAATCATTGCCGAAACAGTTGTAAACGGTCGCGCTCGCCCTGGATGTGCGCCAATCGCGAGACAATACGACAGTTTTGGGCCAGCTTTGGGCTGGCATTGAGGGTGTGTGTGTGTGCGAGCTTTTTTTGTTGTAATAAAATATAGCAATGTGTGCATGCTTGCAGTGTGTCGCTCCTACGCTCGGTTGCAAGTTTGCGGCAAGTTTGACAGGAGTCGTAAAGGAATCGATCTGCCGAAGCAGTAAAAAAAAAAAACAGGGAAACTATTTGGAACGGTAACGTTTTGACTGAGTTGCGCTACGTTCGTTCGGAAGTACATAATCTTCACCGTACGGAAATAAACTATTTTGGGAATATCAAACAAATACACTTCCCCTAAAAATAGGCAAAAAAGAAATAACGAGAGCCACTCGAGGAAACGTCAAACCGGCGAAGGTTGTTTTTTCTTGTTTTTTTTTCTTTCACAGCGAGTTGGAAACACAGAAAAAAAAACGGAAGGAAGTTTTTAAGCGTTTTCAAATCGAGACCGGGCCGGATGCTGCCAAGACGTTTGACTGTGTGTGTGTGTTTTTTGGTTTGGTTTGTTTTGCATTTGCTTGCACCCGACGAGCAAGAGAAATCAAACGTTGATCGGTTTCGTTTGACATCGATTTTTTGCTCGTTTTCATGTGTAATTGCGTCCGTGTGAGTGTTTGTGCTTACGCCTCCATAAAATGCGACATTTAGCGCTTGGGAAGTTTGTTGGGAAGAGAGAGAGAGAGCGCGAAAGAGAGCGAGAGAGAGAGAGCGAGAGATTGGCCTTGCGCTGAGGTTGCCAATTAATTTGCATCGCTCGATGGTGCGCGTGAGCTAGCTTGTTTGGCTGTGGTGGTGCGCTCATTCATTTGTCACGTTCAATGCAAAATTCAACGCAAACGGTTTGATTGGAAAAACGTGCCCCGATAGTGGAATTGGTGCCGGTAGAGCGAGAGAACCGACCGGAGAGTGCACCAACATCGGCCAACTGTGAAGCTGGAGATGTAGAGACGAGGCAAAAGAATGGAAACAACCGGGAAGAGAATTATGCAACGGAAATGAGACGAAACCGGTGTACGGTAGGAGGTAGGTAAGGTAGGAAGGTTACAGAACTCCTGGTTGGTGCTGTTCGGTTTTCGGGTGACTAGAACATATATTTTCGCTGCACGCCTCGCCAGACAACCGGGCAGACCGTGCACCCCCCCCCCCCCCCCCCGCCGACATTTCGCCGAGGTTCTGCCCCGCCACCCATACACAGATGCTTCGACATAATCTAGTTCTAGGGACGAGTGTGTTTTATGATAATAACATCTGCCAGTGACATCCCCCGGTTTTCCGTGCGAGACTTTTCGCTTTCGGGGGTTTGCCGGTTTCCGGTCTTCATTTCCTTTTCGCCGGTTTTGTGGTGTGTGTGTGTGGTTAGCATTTTTTCTTTCCGTGGTGAGCACAGAAACAGACATACAGTTGAAGTGTGCACTTCAAATGCGTCCTTCCCCATCGTACGCCATTTGCATTGCGCCGAGATTTTCGGCGAAACGACCAGATTTATCCAATCGGATATGGCGCTTTGCAACGAGTTCTCTAACAGCCACCGTCACATCCTGCGACTGTGTTTTTTTTGTTGTTGGGACCGTGCACAATCCGCTTTCCACAGCGTCGGCTATTGTTTAGTAGGATTTTTTGTGAACCTCAGGTATGTTAGTTTCCGAATTTGGATGGATTTGCAGAATCTCTAAACTTTGGCAACTTTCCGAACGCTCACCCTTTAGCGTCTTCTGCAGGCAATCTTGAGACTTTGTCTACCACACCAGTGCGCCTTTCGTCCAACAATTTACCCGCCCAGTGTTTTCGGTGTACCACGTGTACTTCACGTTTGCGCCGTATTACACCAGGAAACCGGAAGGATGCATGCAGATGGCGAAATAATGACACAGCACACAGCATCCATTTCAACCCTCCCCTCGCTGTCTCTCTCTCTCTCCCGGTTCCCCGGCGCATTGTGTGTCCTCATCGTTCATGATAGCTGCATGAGAGAATGCAAATATTTGGTCAGCGAGCAACCATTTCAGCTGTGCGCGTGGATTAGAAAGTCAAACAGAATGGTGTGCTTAGGTGGGAAGAACCGCATTACAAGCGCTTCGTTCGCGCGCTCTGTTTGCATAATCTTTCCTTCCGCTTGCCAGTCAATGTGCTACAGTCCGTCCGATGTCTTGGGGGG
>KZ062818.1:50210-67210 GCA_002091835.1 Anopheles maculatus
TGTAGCGACCTTGATTTGGCCGCAACGGTTGGAGCAGTTTGAGAAGCGGCTACTTAGAAAGCGGCTACTTTTACGGCGGCTAAACGACAGTGACAGGAGGAGCCGAATAGATAACGAGTCCCGAAGAGAACGAGAGGAGCAATTTCGGGGTGATCGATGATCGGGAGGAGATTCGTTCCTTCTCTTAGCTGGTGACGGTCTTAGTGTGCGGAAGTAGGGGATTAAGCTAATAAAAAGTTTTATTAACACGAAATTATAATATTAGTTGTTTCAAATGATACCTCTGGACGTAAAACACCGATGGAGAACACATTACAGTCGATGAAATTGCCTAAATTCTGAGACTAGTAAGCTATGGTCTGCAGTAATACATGATCCAGTTGATCTAAGCATAACTTAAGCCTGACTGCGCCGTGTGTTTACTGATTAGGTTTTTTTGCCGTGTGACTTGAGTCGTTATTGTCGCAGAGTATCTCACATCCTCTAGAGCAAAAACACCTCCATCTTTGGCTCTACAACTTCGAGGCGCCCTTGTCTTGATATACCTGTAGTTACATAGCTCTCTAACTAGTACAACTGGACTCGTTACCTGGTTTAGCTATAGGAGGACTTGCGCCGCTATTTTCTCAGATGCTGCAAAGATTTCCATTAATAAAAATTAAAAATCTTCTCATGAATTTCAGAAAGATTAAGAGTTGACCTTATTTACAAAACATTCATGAGAGAGATCTTGAAAACCGTTCAAGTGCCCAACATAAAGTATCTGTCACAAGCGTTACACACATCAACAAAATGCCCTATTTACTGAGGCACTCTCTACACTCTAAGCCACTCTAAGAAGGAGACGCATACCAAGAAATGCTTCAACCTTTCCAAGACATCGTTGTACGTCCAGGCCACGTGCTCCACTTCACCGGGCTTAAATCTGTCGGACGTTTAATTTAGGAATCTTACGGCACCAAACGCTTCAGCGCGTCAGATATACGTGTCACTCCCGTCTCTACAACATTGATGTATGGCTCACATATACCCAAACACACCCGCCCAGAGAGTGCTCGAAACGAACGGAGAAGCCAGTATTTCATCGTATTAGCACGATTCCCACACACACACACACAAAAACGAGCGAGTGACACAAGAAGGACACAACCAAAAATTAATAAATGTCCAATTCCCTTCCTTTTAACCTGATCCACCTCATCGCCTCCCACCTTTGCCGTAAAATTATCCCATCAATTTTCTTTAGACGTCGTTAATTTTATTTATTACTTCACCGTCCACCTTTCCCATTGGTTTTTATCTACCGCGAGCCGGCCGATATTGCCACATCGAACCACTTTCGGTGAGCTTTGTGAGCGTTGGATTCCAGTTTTTCCCCTCCCCCGAAAGGAACTCCTTTGGCGGTAAAGTGGACGATGCACGCGGTACACAAGTGTTGGACACAAAACGGTGCCCGCTAGTAGTGCGAACTCTCGGCCCAAGAGGTCGTAAAATCAATTAGGTCTCGAATTCAACGTCAAGTCCGTGAAAACCCCAGGCACCAGCTCTTGGGAGAGCATTGAAGAGAATTTGTTGGAAAAATCTGACGTACGTACGGTAGCAGTGTAGCACACGAGTGACGCCAAAATAGCATAACGAAATTGCCGATTCGCCCAGGCACACATCGGTGGAATTGAGCGCTTCAATGGAATATCTTGCCGCGCGTATGTGTATCGTATGTCTGTACGAGACGTTTATGATTTGACCAACCACTGCGCAACACACACACACACACGACAAAACGCGCGCACAGGCGAAATAAAAATGCGAGAACAAGGGGGCGAAAACAAAAAAAGAAAAGAAGGCCAGTTAAATATTCTATGCGCGCTTAAAGTTCGCTCGCATCGATCGAATGGGAAGTCCACACACTTTTCAGCGATAGGAACTCCCGAAATTCAGACAACCGTCGCCCGTAAGCGTTGCGTTTCCGTGTCTGTGAGTGCGTGTTTTGCAATTTGCCTGCTGTGTATCTACATCCAGGCGCTATGGCGGCACGGATTTTCCCTCCCGGCTCGTGTGGAGCATCCGGAACACCGGGGTAAAAAAAGGATTCATGCGAACGTGGGAAGCAAATTATGAAACAAGCCACATCCTGCCCACAGGGACACACGGGCTATCGGGCGAGCGTTTTTTTCCGATTTTCCGAATCCCGGAACGCTCCAGCAACAAAACAAAAAAAATACGTCCTAAAACCAAGAAACCCTAAAAGTAGTTAGAGGAGAAAAGAACAGCAGACCGTAGCGGGAGGCACACAGATGCAACATCTGTTTAACCTCATTCCGTAGCAGCTAAATAGTTCGGCTGTTTTGAAGGGAAAATTTGAAATGAAATTCGAGCGGGCGTGTACCGGTGTCGAGTTTGTTACGAGTTGCTGTTTTTGTTGTTGTTGTTGCCTGCCCACAGGGACACACGGGCTATCGGGCGAGCGTTTTTTTCCGATTTTGCGAATCCCGGAACGCTCCACCAACAAAACAAAAAAAAACGTCCTAAAACCAAGAAACCCTAAAAGTAGTTAGAGGAGAAAAGAACAGCAGGCCGCAGCGGGAGGCACACAGATGCAACATCTGTTTAACCTCATTCCGTAGCAGCTAAATAGTTCGGCTGTTTTGAAGGGAAAATTTGAAATGAAATTCGAGCGGGCGTGTACCGGTGTCTGTAGCACCTAGTCGAGTTTGTTACGAGTTGCTGTTTTTTTGTTGTTGTTGTTGTTGCTTTGTGCCTTCCATTCATCCGCTCTGTCACATTCGAAATGCACTGAAACGGTTCAGGCATATTGCGCCGTGCACAATCGCTCGCCAAAAACAACCTGCCCGTGGGTCGGATGTTGATGATCTGATCGACGGTCGAAGAAAGGGCGTGGATGGCTGAGTGGCGTTTGGGAGGACAGGAGATGGGGAAGAAGCTTCATATTTTAACAACAACCCTGCTCCGCTTGTAGCACCCTGTTTTCGGTTGCGGGAAATGATGCCCTTTCCCTTAACTTTTCCAACAATTCCACCAGGTTGTGTAGCGGTTGTGTGCACGGTCCGGACCTAAATGCAGCCCACGACTACGGCTATTCGGAACAGGCCTTGGCGTTTGATGTATAGCCGGGTTTTGCGCTAAAATGGGCCGCCCAAAGTCCAGCGGGTTGTACACTTGAACGCACCTACGTCACAGCATCGGAAAAGCGACGAAGCGTGTGCATGGCAAGTTTGGCCCGTCCAAGAAACCTTTGCTTCTTCCCAATTTTGTAATCTGCGTGCTCTAATATTCGCTTTGTACCGTTTGTGCGAGAAACAAAACAGCCAACAACCATTATGTAATTATTTGCTAGACCCGTCCTGCCACCCTACCCGTCCTTCCCAGTGTGCTGTGGAGCAAGCACCAATCGTCAATCATTCCCTCTCACGTGCTGACAATAATTAACCCGAACCGTAGCTTGGCCCACACTGCTAAGTGAAGGTGACAGGTTCGGGCGCCTGCATTTAGGCAAAACCGTTCACACCGTGCACGTTTCGTTCGATCGGCGAACGGGGGGAGGGGGGTAGCGTCGGAGGTGAAATGACACTGCAATTCTAAGGTTCTTGCGCTTTGAGGCGCCCCCACTCCCCAACCTTTCTTCACCCTGTGTCCTGTGGTTTCTTGTGACTAAAAAAAACACCCAATCGATTTTCTAACAAACCAGGGTGCAAACCACTTGGCACAGTAGCACTACTTTTGTGTGTGTGTGTGTCTATACATAGGCAGATTCGGTCGATCTCGTCCCGTCCGGTTTAACAAAGGTCTTTTTGCTTCCAGCAAATAGGTGAGTCAGCTAAATTAGCCAACAGGCAAAGGTGGCTGTGGCTGTGCGATGGGAAACGCGCCAACTGGTTGGCTTGGGTGTGTGTGTTTGTGAACAACCAATCATTGGCTATGGTGGGATTTGATTTTATACCCTAAAGAGGGATGGTTAAAAAAAAATGGTGAAATTTTAACGGCGCGGTACCAACATATTGTGCAGGTTGCACAACCGTAATAATATAAACGCCGTAACGTATGCAAAACGCACTACATAGAGGAAGATATTAGGAGTTTTGTTTTGTATTTTTAAGTGTAAAGTAATTCACGATGGATAGGTATTTTGAAGTGGGCGACAAAAAGGGCGACAGGCTGGACTGTGCTAACTTCCGAGCCATCACAGTCCTGAATGCTGCCTACAATATCCTGTCCCGAATACTCTTCTGCAGACTTGCGCCCCTTGCTACAGATTTCGTCGGGAGCTACCAAGCTGGATTTGTTGGAGGGAAATCCACTACCGACCAAATCTTCACTCCACGGCAGATCCTCCAGAAGTGCCGGGAGCACCAGATCCCCACACACCACCTGTTCATCGACTTCAAGGCAGCCTACGACACCATAGATCGAACCGAGCTATGATACATCATGTGGAAGTACGGTTTCCCTGCGAAACTGGTACGGCTGTTGAGGGCTACAATGGACGGTGTGCAGTGCAAGGTGAGAGTGTCGAACATGCTGTCGGAATCGTTCGATTCTCATAGCGGACTGAGGCAAGGGGACGGACTCTCCTGTTTGCTGTTCAACATCGCTCTGGAAGGTGTCATGCGAAGCGCGGGCTTCGACATCCGGGGCACGATTTTCACCCGGTCTCTCCAATTCCTTGACTTCGCGGATGACATCGATATCATCGGGCGAACATCTGCGGCGGTGTGCGAAACGTACACCCGACTAAAACGCGAGGTCGATAGGATTGGATTGAGGATCAATGCGACGAAGACAAAGTACCTGCTTGCCGGAAGCTCTGACCGTGATAGAGCACGACTCGGAAGCAGAGTATTAGTTGACGGCGACGATCTCGAGGTAGTAGAGGAGTTCTGCTACCTTGGCACGATCGTAACTTCGGACAACAACGTAAGCAGCGAAATCCGAAGGCGCATTGTTCAGGGGAATCGTGCCTACTACGGACTCCACAAACTCCTGAGATCCAGAAGACTCCAACAACGCACGAAATGCGCCATATATCGCACACTGATACGGCCGGTAGTCCTCTACGGGCACGAGTCCTGGACAATGCTGGCAGAGGACGCCAATGCACTCGCCATTTTCGAACGGCGGGTGCTGCGGACTATCTTTGGCGGTGTGTGCGAGCAGGGCGTGTGGAGAAGGAGAATGAACCACGAGCTAGCTGAGCTGTTTGACGATGCAGACATCCTGACGGTTGTCAAAGCCGGAAGGATGCGTTGGTTGGGGCACGTGATGAGGATGCCGGACTCATGCCCTGCCAGGAAGGTGCTCGTCAGCGACCCGTTCGGCACGAGGCGCAGAGGAGCACAGCGAGCTCGTTGGCTGTATCAAGTGGAGTCAGACCTGAGGGATATCGAATGCAGCCATGGACCGAGTTTCCTGGAAACGAATTGGACGCCAGGCCCTGTCTACTAAACGTACTCCGTAGGAGCAGGCCAGCAAAGACGAAGAAGTAGAAGGTATTTTGAAGTGGATACTTAACTCCATACCATATACAGTATTGGACAAAACATTTGCAACCAGTCAATCAAAATCATTAATCTCTACATTGAAGGATTATAGAAAGTCAACTGGGATATAAATGATTTTTAGATAGTAGAAACAGTACTTTTAATGGTTACTAAAACAAAAGCAACCATTATTCTTACATATCAATTCGTAAAAAAACAGAAATAATTAAATGTAAAGGTTTTCCTCCTGGTCAAAACAAGTGCAACTTTGCGTGTTGGATACCAAAATCAATTTGGCTTTCAATATTTCGTAGCGAATCCTTTATTATCAATAACCGATCAGATGGTCAATGATGTCTTGTGGAATTGCTGCCCAAGCCTTTTGTATTTGGGCAAACAACTGATCCTTATGTCGAACACCTTCACGATCAATTCGATGATTAACGATCTCCCACAAGTTCTCGATGGGGTTCAGATCCGGAGATTGGGGCGGACAGTATATCATCATTATTTGGTTATCCATAAACCACTCTTTGACCACTTTGGCAGTGTGTTTGGGGTCGTTATCATGCTGAAATGTCCATTGCAATGGCATATTCCTTTCAGTGTAAGGCAGCATAACACCGTTCAGTATGTTATTGTAAATAAAGCGGTCCATGATTCCATCGATTCGATTAATTGGACCAAGACCGTTTGCAGAAAAACATCCCCAGACCATCACATTGCCTCCGCCATCCTTCACCGTCTTCTGGCAGTACCGTACGTACACGGCAAATACCGTCGCTTCCGAAGATGTTCAACTTTGACTAATAACTGCACAGAACCGTCTACCATTTTTGCAAAACCCAGCCAATATAAGATTGAGCAAACAGCAGTCTTTTCTTTTGGTTTCTAATTGAAATCGGACGTTTCTTCGCAGGGCGTCTAGAGAATAAACCAGCTTCAACGGCACGTCGTCTAATTGTCCGGTCCGGTACAGATAATTGTAAATCCGTTTGCACCTTGAAGGAAGATTTGAAAGGATCCTTCTTAATGCGTCTGACGATCATAGTGTCTTCTTTTGACGTGGTGCACCGAGGTCTACCGCCTCTATTATCCACAGAAATCTTCCCGGTGGATGGTAAAACTCTCAGTACTCTCTTGCAAGATAAACTTGTCTGTTCTGTAAACTAATCTGGCGCTAGAGAGACTCGCCGGTGTAAACTTCGGAGACCATCCTCTTGCGAGTCCTCTAAACAACTACTCAAAAGAAGGTTGTTGACTGCCCCTATTCAAAACGAGCAGATGCTTAGGCTTCGAACATGTCGACAAAGGTGGATAAGCGAGCTGTTGGGACCTGAAGCCTCATATACGGACATCATGAGCACGATGTCTCCGCTTGGCTTCTGTCTTTGGCGCTGTCAATGGATTCGATGTGTTAGGGACCCTCAACTTCAATTCTGCTTAGGGCTTCTATAGGACTTGAGAGATATTAGACTGACAGAGGACGCTAAACCGTAAGCGGTGTCAAGGAGTGTTGGAGCAGACCAAGACCTGATAAGTGAGTAGTTATAGAATACTATTCAAAATCACTTAGGCACCTTACTTGAGAATTGCCTTCGATGAAAACTCTGATTCGCTATCGTTTAGCGAATTCAAATCGCAAGTTCTCTGGCATCCATAGCATCAGCTTAAGAAGGAAACAATCTTCCTTCAAGTGCGTACAAACCATCCATTTTAAGATGTCACTATTTTAAGGCACTGTAAGTTTTTTTTCTTTGCAAGTGTCTAATGCATAGGACAAATTAATTTTAGCATCTAGACACTTGTTTGCTTCTTGCTGGGGAACGATAGAATGAGTATTTTTGGTGGCAAAAGCTCTCATATCCAAGTGTACCTGACGTGCCCCTTCGGTGGGGCAGATTTCATTAGACTCTCCAAAGACAAAGATTTGGTTCGGCCCGCTAGCCCTATTTGGTTGATGAAGGCCCTGATTCGATAAATGTTTAATTATCCGTGAAGCGATTACGCTTCTACCCTACGTGCCTGAGTTGATAATTGAATTAATCGTGTATCGTGCGGTCTACCTTGTCATGGGACGGCTCGCGGCGCTTACGTGCCGCGTGTTGACCGAGCTCGCGAAAATATCCAGTCCCAACAGCAATCTGGTGCTGTAGCTCAAATATCTAAGCCCTCACTCGCGCCCATGGTATATTCGGCAGCCTAACAAAGGCCGTGTCCGAAATAGGAGCCGAACTTTACCGTCTCCCATTGCTACCGGGTACAGTTTTTCGGACATCTAGGGGGAAAGGGTAGGACAGGTGGATGAGGTAGAGTTGGTTTTTGGGCACTCCCCTCCCCCCACCGTGTGTTGGTTTTTGGTAGCGTGTTGCGCTATAATTGAAATCGGACGTTTCTTCGCAGGGCGTCTAGAGAATAAACCAGCTTCAACGGCACGTCGTCTAATTGTCCGGTCCGGTACAGATAATTGTAAATCCGTTTGCACCTTGAAGGAAGATTTGAAAGGATCCTTCTTAATGCGTCTGACGATCATAGTGTCTTCTTTTGACGTGGTGCACCGAGGTCTACCGCCTCTATTATCCACAGAAATCTTCCCGGTGGATGGTAAAACTCTCAGTACTCTCTTGCAAGATAAACTTGTCTGTTCTGTAAACTAATCTGGCGCTAGAGAGACTCGCCGGTGTAAACTTCGGAGACCATCCTCTTGCGAGTCCTCTAAACAACTACTCAAAAGAAGGTTGTTGACTGCCCCTATTCAAAACGAGCAGATGCTTAGGCTTCGAACATGTCGACAAAGGTGGATAAGCGAGCTGTTGGGACCTGAAGCCTCATATACGGACATCATGAGCACGATGTCTCCGCTTGGCTTCTGTCTTTGGCGCTGTCAATGGATTCGATGTGTTAGGGACCCTCAACTTCAATTCTGCTTAGGGCTTCTATAGGACTTGAGAGATATTAGACTGACAGAGGACGCTAAACCGTAAGCGGTGTCAAGGAGTGTTGGAGCAGACCAAGACCTGATAAGTGAGTAGTTATAGAATACTATTCAAAATCACTTAGGCACCTTACTTGAGAATTGCCTTCGATGAAAACTCTGATTCGCTATCGTTTAGCGAATTCAAATCGCAAGTTCTCTGGCATCCATAGCATCAGCTTAAGAAGGAAACAATCTTCCTTCAAGTGCGTACAAACCATCCATTTTAAGATGTCACTATTTTAAGGCACTGTAAGTTTTTTTTCTTTGCAAGTGTCTAATGCATAGGACAAATTAATTTTAGCATCTAGACACTTGTTTGCTTCTTGCTGGGGAACGATAGAATGAGTATTTTTGGTGGCAAAAGCTCTCATATCCAAGTGTACCTGACGTGCCCCTTCGGTGGGGCAGATTTCATTAGACTCTCCAAAGACAAAGATTTGGTTCGGCCCGCTAGCCCTATTTGGTTGATGAAGGCCCTGATTCGATAAATGTTTAATTATCCGTGAAGCGATTACGCTTCTACCCTACGTGCCTGAGTTGATAATTGAATTAATCGTGTATCGTGCGGTCTACCTTGTCATGGGACGGCTCGCGGCATTTACGTGCCGCGTGTTGACCGAGCTCGCGAAAATATCCAGTCCCAACAGCAATCTGGTGCTGTAGCTCAAACATCTAAGCCCTCACTCGCGCCCATGGTATATTCGGCAGCCTAACAAAGGCCGTGTCCGAAATAGGAGCCGAACTTTACCGTCTCCCATTGCTACCGGGTACAGTTTTTCGGACATCTAGGGGGAAAGGGTAGGACAGGTGGATGAGGTAGAGTTGGTTTTTGGGCACTCCCCCCCACCGTGTGTTGGTTTTTGGTAGCGTGTTGCGCTATTATCCGCCTCGTTTGTAATAAAAACATTTTTATTCAGCGGCTTCCGCACACAGCCACACACACACACACACACACACCCATACCCAAGTCAAACAGACGGTAGGCAACACTTCCGCACGATAACGCTTCTTTAGGAGGTGCGCGAGGTAGTGGGATGTGGAGGCGGAGGCGGAGAAGAAAGGAAAATCAAACAACACTTGCTCCCCGGCACACATTAGGGCGTTCGGGTAAGCATCACCCACAACCACACAAAGAGTATGTGTGTGTGTGTGTGTGTGAGAGAGAGGCGCGCGAATGGGGCTATGATTCGGAAAATCTACACTCTCATGCCAAAGCAAACAATCTAACCGGGAAGTGCTGATACCGGGGTATTCCGACACTGCTCAAGGATCCCTTGACTGCCGGAACATCCTTCTCGCCCTTTCTTGAGAACCCCGGTCCGGGCCGGTTTCTACCTGCGGAGGAACCTTCAGACGGTGGCGCAGAGTTCAGGAACCGGCATAAAAGACGGAATAAACAAATTTACGCTCACAGCCCGCTCCCGTTCGTCTGTATCCATCGACCCCCCCCCCCCCCCCCCCCCCCCCCCGCTCACGTTCTTTGGCCCCCTCCCCACATCAAAATCCGGATCCTGGGGAGGGCCTTTAATAAACACTCATCTTGGTTGGGCTTTCGCCCTGCCCCAGGACGCTGTTTCACTTTAGGGGGAAAAACCACAAGGTTTGGCGGTTTTGAGCACACGCTTTTTCGAGCGAGCGCGCCGAAACCTCGACGCAACGGTACAGGAAAACGCTGGCCTGGCATGCCACTGCCCCAGTGTCTCCGGCAGCAACAATAGGCAGCGAGCGTTGTCGGGGCAGGATGTGTTTGTTGTCTGTTCGCTTTATCGCTTTGACGCACCTCAAAACCGGATGTGCTGATACGAAGCACACTGGCTGGGAGGTGGCTCGAACCACAGCGAACCCTTTGTGGATTAGCTTCAGCCGAGGCGAACGCGCACCCTACCCCACCATAATCCATAATCAGCAAACACATGGCATGTTTTGGTGTTGTGTGTGTGTGTGTGTTTTTTTTTTTTGGTATCTTCTTCTGTTGCTCTCTAGCGGCATCCGAGAGCCTTCGCCTATCAGAAGCACAAATTTGCTTAATCTTTACTTTTTCCGTTGGGTTTTTTGAGCGCTTTTTTTTTGAGATTTGGTTACACTTCTCCGCTAGGGGGCGCTAATAAAAAGATGAGCATATGAAAGCATGCCTCATGCTTGATATTAATTTTGGGAAGCAAGCATCAAGGAATGGAAAGTTCGGCCTAGAAAACACGGGCGCTGCCTTTCGGCCATTAGTGCAGACCGCGACGATTCTCAAAACATCCAATAGGCCAGCCGGCAAATAAAGTGCCTTTAGAGCATGCGGACATTAGATTTGGAGCAGTTGTCGACGGTTTTTGGATGCTACAGACAACCAAAAAAACTCACACACACACACACAGAAACACCCGAACAACATACCGGCAAGCGCGTTCGTGCGTTCTAAAGAATGTACCGAACGAGTCTAGGAAGAAAGATTTTGACATAACGAAAGTGCTGTCGGAAAAGAACATTTCTCTAATTTTCTCTCTCTCTCTCTCTCGCTCGGGGAGCAGCTCCGGTACAAAGTGGAAAAGGGATTCGATTTAATCTAATCGTTTGTCCCCGATTAAACTGAACTGCCATTAAAAGCAATAAAGCGACCGTGAATGCTAGCTAGAGGTCGGAGTCTTGCGGGAGTCGGCGGGCGTGCAAAAGTGAACAAAAAACTAAGAACGCTCTATTTGGATGGTTGCCGTTTTGCTGTGTGCTGTGCTTCCATTTTTGCTGCCGGGAAACAACTTTGATGTGGAGGGGGAGGCCCCTTTTATAGCGTTAATCCGGACGCTGCTCGGGATAGAGTGTGTGTTAGCTTGGTTCTCTGCCCACGCGCTCTTTGCCGATCTCTGATCTTGCTTTCCCGAGCGTGTATCTTTAAGCTGTCGCAGAACCTGTCAACGTCTATTGAATGTGAGGAAATTGAGAACGCTTCCCCATCGCACTCTCGCTCACTCTCTCTCTCTCTCTCTCTCTCTCTTTAGCGACCTCCTATCCTGTCCCGAATTCTATCTATCTGACGGTAATGTGAGGGATGGTTCAGATGAGATTACAGTCAGGTGGATTTTCCTTCCAGTGCCTTATACATCCAGCTGTGTAGATCGGTTCAGCCGCACATCATCCCTGCTTCGCACCCATCCTTATGGTTGCTGCTTTTTCTTGGTTGTTGTGCTATGGAGGTGGACTATATCTAGTCAAGCTTGAAGAAACCCCCCCCCCCCCCCCCCCCCCCCCCCACCCCGCGCTGGCTTGGTGAGGCGAGTTGCTCCGGGTTTTTGTACGGGCGCGGGCGCATAATAATGCATAATATATAAAGGACTCTTGCTCGTGGCTTGGGTCTTGGGTTTGTTGTGTGCATCATCAACCCCGCAAAACAAACGAAATGCAAACAACAGCAACAAAAAAAGACATTCCACACACAACTCGCGGTGTCGAAGACCGCCCCGTACCTCCCGTACTTAGCTTCACCGGACTTCACAATGGTGCCATGGTTGTGACATGGCAGTTGCAAGGAGTGTTGTCATCCTTAGTTGCCGACGCCGCCACAATGAAGGTATTGTTTGCCATTTGTTGTTGTTGTTCGTCCCGGTTTTTTGTTGTTGTCTAAATAAAATGTCAAGACAGAGCGGCAACCATGGTGATGGATGGTGCGTGCGAACGAGTGTGTGGCAGGGGTGCTTGTTTAATTTCTGAATGGCATTGTGGCTGCGAAACAAGTGGGCAAACATTACTTCGAACTACCAGCCGCCGCCACCACCAGCGCTCGCATGCTTCATTTCGGATACTCGAAAGCACTCCTCGCTGCCAAAGTGCTGTGCCTAAAACACTAAAGTGGACAGAAAACTTCAATGTTTCCTAGACCGGTGGGTCCACACTTTGTGGCCAGACTTAAAGCGAGCATGCTGGACCGCCGGAGAACCTGCCCGTGCGGAACGATTAGGTGTGTCTTCTTCGCCATCTGCGGCGGTACATGAAGATGCATCCCAACCCCATTATGCTATAAATTCTGTGCCAGTCCTTAGGGAGATGATAGGTTTTTTTGTTGTTGTTGTTGCCGCTTCTTCTTCTGGGCGGCCTGCTCCTCCTGGTTAAATCCTTCCAAATAAACAGCGAGCACGGTACCTTTCACCCATTTCTATCTTCTGTCGAGTACTTTAATCGCACGGACTTCTCCCGATGGAACACCTCACCGTTGCCGTTACCTGCAAAGCGTCGGTAAGTCGACCACGACTGCCGGGCAACAGGAGTTCGACGAGCGGGACTCCCTTCCCTCGTTAGCTGGTGAAGATGAATGAACTCTTGTGCCATGATGCATTCACCGGCGCATACAGTAATCGATGTGTATGTGGGGTGGCCCGTGTGTGTATGTGTGTGTGTGCACTTGCACTTGCGGTAAAGAAATATCGACCGGGTGTGCTCTCCTTTTGAAAAACTGAAACCATCCAAACACAAGCGCCCGCACACCGAATGGAAACATTCTTGAAACGCACCAAAGCCCCCGTTCGTTTTTTTTTTTTTGCTCGTCACAGCACACCCATCGGGTCGTGTGGTTTGTGGAGAAAAGGTGAGCGGGGATTTTGAGAGATATTCTGTAAAGTAACGGACTGTGTGCGATTTTTGTGCTCCAGATATCGGTTAATGGTGGCACAGAGTCGAGAGTGGCACAAACCTTAGGTATATACCTTCATACTGCACGCTCTCTGCGCTCCAAGTGGAATGCATTCCTGGTGGTTGGAGGGGTTTTTTTGCTTTTCGTCTCCTTACGTAAAGAGTTTGAAGATGCTAAAACGCTTTTAAAACACTCGTTCTTTTTGTTCGTGTATGTATGTGTCTTGAGTTTGTCTGCCGTTCGCACCACTCGTACCGCAGAGCACTCGAAACAGGCTCGGGGAGTTTTTTTGTTGTTTAAGGTTGACTTCGGGAGACGGAGTTTTTCGTTGCTGCATTGGCCGGAGCGTAACGAATGCCGTTTGCCATTCCGAGTGACAGCCAGAAAATGCACTGTCACTTTTGGCTTATATATTGCCAGAAATGCTACGAAGGTTAACACAGCCAGACACACCCGAACCGCTACCAAGTGGTTGGTTGTGTGCGTGGTAAGTTTTTGGTATTTGTTTTGTGACGCGTTTGCCTCTAAAGGATGATCTCTGGCGTTAAGCTTTGGCAAACTTTAGTTATGGTTTCGAAATAGAAGGAAAGCAAGATAGCCAACCAAAACAAAAAAAAAAAACTAACGTTCCCCACTCTACAAACTACCCGAGAAAAGGTAGCTTAAGAGCTGTGAACGATATAATCCTGACGATGACAAGCATCCTTGCTGTCATTGCACGCTGTTGTTTAAGCAAATGAATGCGTGTGTGTGTGTTGTGTCTATCGTCTCGTCTTCTCGTCCTCATCCAAGACCCCCGTATTTGTGCTAGTGTGCTGGACAATGTCACCGATTGCATCACCAATCGAGCGTTGCCTCAATTGGCTTCTCTCCTCGCTACGGCATCACTACACTCACACGCCTCCATTTCTTGTGGAGCAAAGATTTACGGGTTTTCTGAAGATGCTGCCAACATTCCCATTTCGCACAGCAATCTGTGATCCGTTGGCTTCACTCCCGCAGACACACGCGCACAGCACCACACTACCGTGCCAGCCCATCATCATCATCATCATCTTCCAGTTGCAGTAGCTGTCAAACGCTTGCACACAGACATTCGCCGAACCGCACTAACCCGTTCTCGTACAGCGAAATGGTAACTAATTGTTGCTGATCGCACGCCTTGGTGAAATGGGTTTTCGTAGAGCGTAAAACAGGAAAAGAAACACCGACGACCATCACTAACATCACCCGTGCTGCTGGTGCTGCTGCTGGTGATGGTGTTGTACCGTGCGGTGTATGCGTGAGTAAGCCAGGCGTGTACCGTTCCCACTCATTATCGTTGTTTCCTTCTGCTGCTAGGCACGGATTGGTGCGCACCCGCTCCCGCAACCTCAACAAAACAAACTCACTAGCTGTCATCTGCAGCGTCGGAAATAGTGTGCGTGTTTGCGAGGTAACCGTTTGTCCTGAACCCGCACGCCGTTGCCACACAACACATCGAACCACTTCAACTGCTCTGGCCGAGGGATTATGTTCGGTGTGCAGCACCATTGCACAGATAGCAGAAAACGTCATAAAACCTTAACACACATTCCCTACAGGATGTATATTCGCTTTCGCTAGTGTTCCGTTCCGTGTACCACACGGAACACGGACCCAGTTGTGGGTGACACGGCTGTGTGTGCGTGTTTGTGTGTGTGTGTGAGTTGGTGTGGACAACAAGCGTCGTTTCTGCAGTGTCTTTACAGATTATCAGAAGCTGCCGAGCAGCCCGGTCGTACTGCCGTAAGTGGTTCCTCAACAGTTAACTGCTGCTGTTGGGGATTTTTTTCTTTATTTCCTCACGCTTGGCCTTCGCCTCCAAAGGCGTAGCCCCGTTCGTTTCAGCTGCTTACAACTATGTTTAATTAAATTTCCTGTAAAATGTGTGCTGCCTGTGTTGGTGCTCCCGACGGAAAGTGGCCGCCTGTTATTTTTTTTTCTCCAGTTCTGCGCGACCCTCAACCACTTCGCCCGCTTCTTAATGATTCTTGCTCCAAATGATGTAGCAATCAACTGCAGGCACACAGGTTCGTACGGCTTCCCGGAAGGAGGCAAACAGGAAACAAAGAAAAAAGGGGAAAAACAAAACACAACTCGGCGTATTTTAAACAGCTAAATAACGCAAACAACAACTTCACCTTCCACCCCCCCCCCTCCAGGGGCTCTGCACACACTTTCCTGTGCACTGAGGCAGGCGAGATTCGCGATCGAGTTTACATAAGCGATTGGGTCTGTTTTTCAACACCCCAGATTAGGCAGGATGCAGTTTTAATCCAGCTTAAGGTAAACGTTCGCAAGTTTCGAAACGAGGCGGGACGCGTGATACATTCGAGATATCGGACACAAGTCCTGAACAATTAACAAACAGATATGCCGGACTAACTCCAGACGCAGTTGGGGCACAGGGTTCAGGCTAACACCAGTCAGGACTAGGGTACACAGGTGCGAGTCCCTGCAATTCTTCTCTGAACTCTGAACTCTAATTAGACGAACAAGCGGCCATAACATCTTTCAGGTGTATGAAACATCTGTCAAGAGTTGAAAACAACTCCAGAGGTTAACAGACCACACAGATCTAACTTTTTTGAGGTCTTCAAAAGATGCCCGGACACTGGCAAACCGAAATTAAACGACTCGCACAGAGAACGAAGCGTGTGTAGATTTGCACCAAGGCCAAACGAATGAACGAGCAATAAAGCATCTCTCAACATAAGGTATCACGAAGCTCTCGCGCCTGTAAAAGATCTGCACGTATAGTTTCGGTACTCACATGGAGGATGCTTTGAAGATTTTTTGGCCCTATATAGAACTGAGTCACCTTTCGTAGTGCCAAAGAAGTAGCAAAAGCAAAAGAAGATGTCTGATGCATACCATGGAAATGGGTCTCAGTTTTCACTTGCATCGGATCCGAACTCATCAGGCTCTGGTGGTACGGTCATGTTATGAGAATGGCTCCAGACAACTCCCGAGAACGTCCTCATGAACAGAGGTGGCATAGCGCTCGAGATATTAGACGCTCGGCAGTCTAGATGGTAGCGCCTGTTAAGGAAGTGTGTTTCTACCACGGTTTTTTGACATGACAAGCTCTGTAATAGTTTCCTCCTTTTCGAAGAGGATGAGGCCCAAAAAAAAAAAGCTGGACACCGGTCAAGAACAGCGCATCCCGACAGCATCTTATGTCTTTAATTCTAGGCTTTTTTTTCCTTTCCATCACCGTTTGTACGGGAATGGGTCTTCCGTCGCACTTGTCCAATAGTGGCAAAGTTTTCTCTCTCCTCTCTCTCTCTCTCTCTCTCTCTCGCTTTGGTGTTTATTTTCAGCGCCGGTAAAAGCGGTAGTTTTAGTGAGGAAAATAAAAATGTCCGCGGCGGTCGTCATGTTCTTCTGCGGGCATAATGTTTAACTTCGCCTAACAACAAGAATGCCATTGCCGCAACGTCGTCTTCATCGCTCTCAGTTTTCTCTTCTCTATGGGCTTGTGTGTGTGTGTGTGTGCTGATGTGAGTATGTGTGTGATGTTTAAACGACAACGAGCCGGGCGAAATCTAATTAAAACCAACGGATACACTTGCCTTTTTTTGTTCCCGCGTTCTTCCTACTATAGTGGGTTTTTCTCTCGTATCCTCCTATCCGTTCGAAAGGGCGGTGAGATTAATTTTTGCTCCTGGTGCAAAGATTGTACATTTTATTTCCTTTTCCCCCAAAAAAGCATTCTTCACCCGTCCAACAAGCTGCGTTTAGTGCGAGAGCTCAACCGTTGCCGTATTTATTTGAATTTTTGCACTTGCTCGAGTCAAGTTTCGGTCCCCAAGAATCGCCAGAATCGCCGGCCATCGATTTTTAAGTCCATGCTTTCGGGTTTTTCGGTGTAGGGGGGGGGGGGGGGTGGTTTTCT
>KZ062818.1:67509-102537 GCA_002091835.1 Anopheles maculatus
TCTCTCAACATAAGGTATCACGAAGCCCTCACGCCTGTAAAAGATCTGCACGTATAGTTTCGGTACTCACATGGAGGATGCTTTGAAGATTTTTTGGCCCTATATGATCCCATATATAGAACTGAGTCACCTTTCGTAGTGCCAAAGAAGTAGCAAAAGCAAAAGAAGATGTCTGATGCATACCATGGAAATGGGTCTCAGTTTTCACTTGCATCGGATCCGAACTCATCAGGCTCTGGTGGTACGGTCATGTTATGAGAATGGCTCCAGACAACTCCCGAGAACGTCCTCATGAACAGAGGTGGCATAGCGCTCGAGATATTAGAGGCTCGGCAGTCTAGAAGGAAGCGCCTGTTAAGGAAGTGTGTTTCTACCACGGTTTTTTGACATGACAAGCTCTGTAATAGTTTCCTCCTTTTCGAAGAGGATGAGGCCCAAAAAAAAAAGCTGGACACCGGTCAAGAACAGCGCATCCCGACAGCATCTTATGTCTTTAATTCTAGGCTTTTTTTTCCTTTCCATCACCGTTTGTACGGGAATGGGTCTTCCGTCGCACTTGTCCAATAGTGGCAAAGTTTTCTCTCTCCTCTCTCTCTCTCTCTCTCTCTCTCGCTTTGGTGTTTATTTTCAGCGCCGGTAAAAGCGGTAGTTTTAGTGAGGAAAATAAAAATGTCCGCGGCGGTCGTCATGTTCTTCTGCGGGCATAATGTTTAACTTCGCCTAACAACAAGAATGCCATTGCCGCAACGTCGTCTTCATCGCTCTCAGTTTTCTCTTCTCTATGGGCTTGTGTGTGTGTGTGTGTGTGCTGATGTGAGTATGTGTGTGATGGTAAAACGACAACGAGCCGGGCGAAATCTAATTAAAACCAACGGATACACTTGCCTTTTTTTGTTCCCGCGTTCTTCCTACTATAGTGGGTTTTTCTCTCGTATCCTCCTATCCGTTCGAAAGGGCGGTGAGATTAATTTTTGCTCCTGGTGCAAAGATTGTACATTTTATTTCCTTTTCCCCCAAAAAAGCATTCTTCACCCGTCCAACAAGCTGCGTTTAGTGCGAGAGCTCAACCGTTGCCGTATTTATTTGAATTTTTGCACTTGCTCGAGTCAAGTTTCGGTCCCCAAGAATCGCCAGAATCGCCGGCCATCGATTTTTAAGTCCATGCTTTCGGGTTTTTCGGTGTAGGGGGGGGGGGGGGGGGTTTTTTTTTTTGTTTTTTTTTTTTCCTTCAGTTTGTCTTATCTGCCTGCTCTCGTGCTATCGCCCGGGACCGTACTCGACGAAATCGACGTGACATCCGATTAGCATCGTTCGGCTCACACAGCGCACTGATAATTAGAGTGTCGAGATAAATTAGATTCCTTCGGCTGAGGCGTGCTGCGTGGCCAGCACGCTTAAAAAGGGATACCGAGGGATATCGAGGCGAGCCGTCGCTTCAAACCGAATTAAAATTGTTTCACCATCGTTCGGTGGCAGAGAATGTAGCATAACTTCAGGCGCGCGACCGGGCGTTTATGCGAGCCCGGGTACGGGTGTCGATTAAAAATTTATGATTATTTAATCCCGGAAGGCAAACAGTTCGTACCCGGGGTGTACGTGGCACGTGCGACACCGAATCCAATCGATCCGAGCCCGACAAATGCGCACCCTCTTCTCAATTATTTCAGTTGCACCCAAACTTACCACCGAGCACGAGCGTTTATTTGTTTCTTGGCCCGACCGAATTAATCAAACCACAAAACTTGGGACAGGGTATGAATTTTGAATTCATTTCTATCTGGTACTCTGTGTGTGTGTGTGTGTGTGTGCACTCGACTCTGGACCGTCGTTTGTCACCTTTCCCCGGGAGGACGGCTATCTGAGGACATAATTTCGCATTGAATAATAAACGGCTGACGGTAGCGTGTAGGCATCAAGTGGGCCACCACTTCAACTCGCACACGTTCCCACCATCCCTAGCTCAACTTGTGACCATCGGCACGGTGGATGCAGGGCAAATCTGATTACCGAAACATGGCGAATATTTGTTAGATGCTCAATAGACCGTCCACTGACTATTACTTTCAAACCATTCATTCGGCTAATGGTGTAGAAAGATGGCATTAGCGCTGGTCTACCACGGTACTCGTGTTCCGGCAGTAAAGCTGGTGTTCGTGTCGTTTTCCATGTTTGCTTCTTCTTTTTTTTTCGTCAATTAGCCCTAAATGGTCCCAACTGTTTTAGTAAATTGAATTGAACACAACCGAACTGCAGGCGAATCGAATGGGAATGAGCAAATTTTGACAGTTTTGGAGGGGTGGCGAAATTAAATTTTCAAATTTGAGGTGCTTTGGAAGATGCTGTTACAACTGCTTCCGAACTGTCAAGCAGTGACAGATTTAAATGGGAAAGTTTTGTTCTACAAAAGTGTAATTACTGAATTGAAAACGCTTAAAATTGAACGATTAGAATGAATGATTGTCAAGCTGGACATGTTAAAACGTCAAACGTGCTACTTGTAACGCCCTTACCGTTACCGACATTGCATACCTGCAGGCGGTTTTCCAGGAGAATCGCTTTATAAAAAGCAATCGCACAGCTACGACGCCCACATCTTAAACAGCTTCCTAAAGGCTATCCATTTCCTTGCGCAATTGATCCTCATTTCAGATTGCCCACCGGCTCCATATAATTCACTCAACTCGTCGATCCATTCCATTTTGTCCGGGTCCCGTACCCGACGGACGGCGCAAAAGGCAGAATAATTCGCTTGCAAATGAAATGCAATTGAATTTTCATAAATTACATCACATTATCGACGGTTTTCTAGCATCAGCTCTTGGGTATATAGTATGGCTGGGCCGGTTAGGCAAGAAAATTCGGTTCGTGTATTTTTTGTGTGTGTGTGTGCCGAAGAAACTGGTCCGGAAGGTCCGGAGATCGTTCGATTAGTAGAGGACCCTACTTCGACCCTACCCTACACTAAACAATCCTTATATAGACCGGTCGAATCACCAATGTCGCTAAGGATTTGAGGGCTCATTTGCTTGGTGCAAGAAACACAAATCTTCTCACATGTGCCATAGCTTTGTGCTAGCAATTAGTGGTAATGGTAGAATTGTTGGCAAAACATTGACATTTACCCCTTGGGTGTCATTAGGCGGAGTGGAGTAACTTATCTTCTCCGACCTTTTAGGGTTCCGTCTTATAAGGAGGATTTGGTTTGGGATCGATTAGTACGCAGCTACATTGACTAAACGAGTACTGTTGGAGGCATTTGGGATAATGCCTGTCGGAAATATGATTGGATTTGGTGGCTTGGCGAATCGGTTTTACCGGTGACGAACACCCTGTGGTGAGGTGAGAAACGAGCGTCGAAAAACAAAAACAAACACACCGATAAAGTTCGCAACCTCACACCCGGGCATAAAGCGCTTATTACATTATTAAAATGCTCCGGGAAAACAATTCGATCGAGGTTCCACCTGCCGTTCACCCTTTTCCATTCGGGATGTTACCTCGCTGAGCCGAACCATAACCGGCGTTGCCTACATTCAGGCGGTAAACG
The DNA here is from genome assembly GCA_002091835.1 of Anopheles maculatus. Classification (NCBI taxonomy): domain Eukaryota; kingdom Metazoa; phylum Arthropoda; class Insecta; order Diptera; family Culicidae; genus Anopheles; species Anopheles maculatus. Next base: position 71,057 of record KZ062818.1, read on the forward strand.
CTTTGACCTGAATATTGATCCCTCTGGTTCGGTGGTGGGGGAGGTTTTTGCAATCTGGGCTGGGGAATTGTAAAATAACGATCGACCGAGTAATATTCCTGATTTTGTGTATGTGTGTGTGTGTCTGTGAGTTTTTTTTTGTTGAGTTGCTGTTGGTTGCTTTTCTTTTTAACAGGCTCACTGGTTTAAATTATTTAACCGCATCGGATTTGTGCGAAGCCACCATATGCGAATAGAGTCCGCTGGGAGGCGCATACACGCTCGGTGTAAGCTCGTGCCAGCTCTTCTCTCGGTTTGCCCTGCTGTTGGCAGCCTGTCAAGGGTTCCCGGAGCACTATTTTACCTCCCGTTTCCTGCACGGGCTTTTGGCCTGTAGCGAGCCGGCTTTGTGCAACTCTTTATGGGGTTTTTTTTTTCATTCTCCTGCTCGCCTCATTCACCTCACCTACTGCTGTTTCCCTCGTACAGTCCCACTTCTTTTAAGGCGAACGTGTTCCAGGAGGCTATCATTGATCCGCAATCCGGCACCTGCCCGTTGACCTGAGATCCACACAGATAATCAACATGGGAACATCTCATCCTCCACAAAAGGAGAGAAAGCATACACAAACACACACACACAAAAATTCAAATACAGGAAGATGTTAGGAAAGGCCAAAAGAAAAAAAAAAAGGGGAAGAATCTTCCGTAACGACACAAACCTTAACAGCCTAAATCACTCTATTTTGTGAGCGAGCGCGTGTGTGTGTTTTGCTTCTTCTTTTTTTTATCGCTGTCGAAACCCCACAGAAACTCTTGCCAAGAAGATTGGTGGCTCCAGATCTTCATTGTGCCCGGTGTGCCCAGCCAGCCAAACATTGCCCGACTAGCCATTCCGGGACCTAGCGTACATTTTACAGCTTGTTCGCTGGCGGCACCAGACCGGGAATGGTAGACTGTAGCAGGACTAGTGGCACACAGCCACCGATGCTGCTGGCTGGCGCCGGTCGGCTACACCAGTTCGGGTGCAGCTGATGCTGCAGCGTTACCGCAAACTATAAACCTGGTCCAGCGCTCGATATGTCCGTGGTGATTAATAAAGACGAAATCACGCCGAAATCGCGGTGGTTCTGCAGCGTTTCTGCCATTCTCGGATGGTAGAGTCACACGGGAAAGCTTTTCGTCATAAATGCGGTTAAGTGGAGAGCAGTAAAACAGGAATGCTCGGGCCACGATTGCTATGATTTCCAGGCACGGGCCGACCTTTGGATGGGTCTCTGTGCTGTAGTCTTAAAAATTATGGAAACTGTTTTGCCTTTGAAGGTCAATGTCGTCAGATATCATTCAGAATCTAAACGAAACTCTCCGGATAGCAAACTTATACGTATTCAAACTAAGGCGAGTCTGAATATCTGACAACAAAACACAAAACTGAACAATTGAAACCAAGCATCCTGGTATGTGAAGCCCAACTTGATTCCTCAACGAGCATCAACAGTCCCCCTACTCGAGGTAAGGCCTCAATATCGTCAAGATTCCTGTAGGAGGCATGCTCTGTAAAGACAGTCGCTAAGGCAGATTCTGGTTCTCTCACACCAGACAGCCATTATCATCATTTTTCCGAGATCGTCCGTCGCGGATGTATTAGCGATTAACCATTAGAATTCACTGTCTGACGTCTTCTATGTATAGAGCAAAATATGAATCAATCAGTTAGGGCAGCGCAGCTATGACTAGACACCATTGAGGAACTGCAATTGAAGAATTGTTTGTACTATGAGTCGAAATTTACAACATCAGGACACAAACTGTAACAGTCCAAATGACTTTGGACTCTGCTTCGGTAAAGTCATTAATGCTAGGAGGTTTTATCGTTGTAAGACTTTGATCGTTGAGTCATTTTATGTTCAGTTATAACAGCATCATGGTTTTGATCTGCTTCAGAAATCCTCATAGTCAACCGCAGTTATCTGCTAGTCCCGGACATTTTTGTGGGGATGGGTCCCCAACTGTTCTACCTCTTACTTACTTACGTATCAGGCACTACAACTGCTTCGCAGTCTTGGTCCGCTGCAACAATCCTCGATACCGCTCACGGTCTAGCGCCGTCGTCTGCCAATCCAATATCCCGGCAGTTCTGGCGGACGCATCAACGCCATCACTCCATCTCAGTTTGGGCCTACCACGCCTCCTCTGTCCATGTGGACGATCTAAAAGGACTTTACGGGCTGGGTTGTCCGGTGCCATTCTCATGACATGACCAGTCCACCGGAGCCTGGCGATCCTAATTCGCTGTACGATGGTGAGATCGTCATTGTAGCGGCTCCTCCATTGTCCTTCCACACATACGAGGCCAAAAATCCTTCTGAGCATCTTCCTCTCGAACGCGGCTAAAAGGGTTTCGTCAGTTTTGGACAAAGTCTATGTCTCAGAGGCGTATGTACTGGGACTGTAAAGGTTTTGTACAGTCCCAGCTTCGCCCGTCGTGACAGGTATTTTGAGTGGAGAAGTTTCCTCAGGCTGTAGTATGACCGGTTGGCAGCCAGCACCCTTGTGCGCAACTCAACGTCTATGTTCTACCTCAGAGTCTCCATTATCCCGCATCAGCGCAACGTTTAGAAGAAGACAAACAAACCCAGTTACCTGACGTTGGTTCTTGGTAGTCACAGAATGGTCTTAAATGTTTTCTCCTTTTAAGTGACTATGATGCCAAAATGCCAAGGTTTCAAATCACAAACTACAATATGAGTAATAGTATACAAGATCCGTAAGAAATTTATTAATTATCGACGCTCGTCCCAAGGATCTTTGTAGAGATAATCATCGAAGAGTCTGCCTAACTGACCGCAGACCTGAACTTGGCGGACCATATCAATACACTCTCCAGCCAATGATTACTAAGGTCCAAAACAAGGTTAAACACATCTGGCAACATGTCACCCACGACTTTCTAAGCGTAGAATTCGGTGCCACATTTAATCGATCACAAGCCAAAGTAACTTTTAAAGTCCACAGTCCGCAACGTAAACGTCCTTCTCGTACCATTTGTTTCATCCTCTTATTATAACAGGCTCCCGACATTTTCTGCTCATATGCTTGCAACACATTTATAATGCAATCACTTGCACAAAAAGGGCCGCGTTTCAGTAACATTGCACACGTGGTTTGAAATATTCAGTTCTTATCGCAACAACTCGCACAAAACTCGTCGTCTACAAGTTCGTGTCCGTGTGTGTGTGTGAGTGTGCTGGTGCAAATACGTACGAACGGTTCCATTTGGTACGATCTCCATGAGATCCTCTATTTAATTTCAAACAATGAAGGTGTACCAGCTGCATTGTGAACTTCCGGAGCAAGGCACATTCGGTTCACGTCGTCTTCAGGATTGTTCCCGAACGCGTTCCGAATCGAACCCTGTCCCATTACACGGTGGTGCACACACACACACACACACACAGCGACCGAAACGTCAGAAGCGCACAGTGAAGCTGCTCCGGTAATGAGATGTTATAGCCATCGGAAAATCGGGAAACTATCTGAATGATTCACAATATTAATCAGAAACCTTCGTGATGGATCAGGTTTTAGCTTGCGAAGGTTTGGTTGGGCGACAGAGAAAGATGCCGGAGATGGTTGGAGGGAAGGGAGGATGGTTTGGACAACGTACACGCGAAGCCGTATGGAATATTACGTTTCCGAACAATGCGGACTTTGCCATCCGGCAGCTGCTTCCTGCCAAGGGTAAAAAGGGAAATTCATTCCTTACACTGGCAGCACAAGGCGGTAAAAGAAAAAAAAGAAGCAAGCTACGAACAACAGCATATCGAAGCGTAATACAGCGTCTTTTTTACTCATTCCGATGTGTGTGTGTGTGTGTCGCTTCCAACAGACATGCGACCATAGTAAAGTCAGCAGTCGCCTTTGATCATCAGCCTTATGCGCTGTTATAGTTTTCTGCATTGTGGACAGAAAAGCAAAAAAAAATGCCGGGCAAAAATGTTACCATTGCTAATGGAGATAAAGAACAAAACACACACACACACACACGATGAAGATTGACGTGGACCCAGAACTAGGCCGCAGAGAAGCGAGACGAACCTGACAAACAGCTAGACCAACATCAATGGGGTCGCATCCACGTTGGATAAGGCAACGCCGAAACGAGTCCGGACTTCGATTGTTGGCCAACTGGTTCGGGCCGAAAGAAATTGTCGAATCGCTCACATTTCCACTTCCCCCACTGCCCTCCCCTCCACCCTACAGATCCTTGAATATCAAGGGTGCGAGGTTGAGAAAATTAGGGGTTGGCGACTTGTGGCACTGTTGGAAGCGAAATGAAACCGGAAAAGGGTGAACAAAAGGGGTCGCAAAGGGGCAGAAAAAGTTGTAGCATAAACTCACCCGCATCCCTCCTCCTACTACCAACCCCTTCCCTCCCCCTCTCATCCCTTTTAATCTTCATCCGATGTCGGTTTTATCGCGGACAAAGTTTAATAATCAAAAGCGAGTGCGCGCACCATCCATGCGGGCTGTTCCTAGCCTAACCGGGGCCGAAAACCGTGGCAGAGGAAGAAGACAACATGAAAGCTCTCGCGCACGCTATACGTTGGTCATTAATTTCTTCATCCCCGCTGCCAACATGGCCGGCAATATTCCTGCCGGAGTTTGAGGTTAGAAGCCAATCGAACTGGTGACCAGCTGAAGGAGCACAACCGGACAATCGACCCTTACTGTAACCTATTTTACGGCCCTTTTATCATCTGCCCCCTTTTGTATGGATGGTAAGACTGCCGAATGGACATTATTGGCATTGACAGAAACGTTCCTCAGTCCTTTCGGGTGACTGTTGGATTATTAGTTTCCGTTTGTTGGGGAAAGGAATTTTCCTTTCGAAATTTGGCACCGATGGCCGCACCCAGCACCAACATTACCTGTGCACAAACGCCTGAAAGTATGCAATTCCGGCATTCGGTGTTGCTTAAAAGCCCAAAAACAAACCCCTGTCGCGCAAAGGCGCGCTGTAATTTTTCGGGGGAACCTTTTTTTTTTTGGGGGGCACGCTCGACCGAACCCAAACTCGAAATGGTGAATAAATTCGTTACAAATTAGCTTTTTCCCCCCCCCCCCAACAACCGTTTCCATACCGTTTGGCTGCCTGTAATCTTCGCAAATATATTGCGCAAGGCCCAGTTGGATGGACGAGCACAGTGTCCGAGGTGGGCACGCTGGAACTGTCCCCCCTTTGCCTGGGTCTGGCGCTGGCAAAAACAAATCTCCAACCCCAATCCTCCATTACGCCAGCATCATCATGCGAAATGCATTTCGTGTGTAGGGGTAGTGCACCGATATGCTAGGCTGATATGCAGCGAACCGGAGATGGAAATAACGAAGCACAAAATACACTCGCCACACACACACACACACACACACACACACACACACACACACACACACACACACACACACAGAAAACGAAAAAGAAATGTGACGTATTTTCAGCCGAACCATCCTAACTCTTTCCGAGAAGCACACAGCATAATCACGGTGGAGAAATGAATGGTGGGTTAGTTTCACAGTGGAACCGGTTTCCCGAACAAGCACATCATCAGCATAATGTAATCAGAACGTAATCCCCTCAGTGTCTGGTTGGTGGGCGCGCGCACGTTTCGCGTACCGCTCGTGCCAGTGAACCCGTATAGCCACTGAAACCTATAGCCCATCGCTCGCTATCACAACAGTGATGCGCATTTTTCTTCGGCTTTTTTCCTCGTCCCATCCCAACCATTATTATTGTTGCTGTTGGGTGTGTGTGTGTGTGTGTGTGTAATGCTGTACGACTTGCTTGCCTCACACCAGCATTTGTTGCCGGTGGGCTTCATCCACCAAATCCAGTGCATCAGTCTGGTGGAAAAGTGCTTTTGAGCGTTGTTACTGTTGGTGGTGGGCTCGCGCGTTCACATCGTTCGCTTATCCAAAGCGTCATACCACCGGACCGGACTACTAATTAATGGCATTTTATTTCGTTTTCTTTTTGTTTTTTGGTTTGGTAGCTCTTAGAACTTATCGTTACGATACTATCGCACTGTTGGGTGGGTGCTGGCCAAAACTGGAACTAATATTAAGTTTTTCCGCGGAATGTTACCTCGCTGAGAAGCGCGCAAAGTTATGAAGAACAGCAACCTTTTACTGTCCAGTTCCGGAATAGCAAGCCAACTCAGGCACTATTTTGAATGTTTTCAAGATAATTTTCAAATGGTTACAAGCTCTGAGGAAATTTTGGTGTATTATCACTCTATTCTGTGCTTGTTTTTTTAACATAGCTTGAGACTTTTTAATTAAAAAAACAGAAATAATAATATCGATGGAGGCGCCCAGTGTTTCACTGTGGTTAGCGATGAAGATTTCTGCTAGAAATTAGATTTTCTTTAGCAACCTTCTACCAAAACAGACAGATAAACACATGATTGCTTTGTGTATCATTGTATAGGCAGATAAGAAAGAAATGATTTTGGTTTTTGTTTACAGTAATCAATTTGGTGTACGATATTTATCGATGGAGGCGCCCCGTACTTCACTGATAATAGTAATTTGTTCAGAAAGACAGTTTCAAAACAGATAAACATATGAATGCTTTGTAGATCACTGTGTAGACAAATAAGAGAGAACTGATTGTTGTTTTCTTTAGTAACAAATGCTTACAACCGCCGTGAATGTAACGTTAAAGCAGTAATCAATTTGGTGTACGATATTTATCGATGGAGGCGCCCAGTACTTCACTCAAGTTGGCAATAGTAATTTGTTCAGAAAGACAGATTCAATCACCAAAATTGTCTTTAAAACTCTACGTTTAGAATCACTGTCTCATGCGAAAAATTACTTAATCTGTCTCTCGGTATTAGGCACTATTTTGAATGTTTTCAAGATAATTTTCAAATGGTTACAAGCTCTGAGGAAATTTTGGTGTATTATCACTCTATTCTGTGCTTGTTTTTTTAACATAGCTTGAGACTTTTTAATTAAAAAAACAGAAATAATAATATCGATGGAGGCGCCCAGTGTTTCACTGTGGTTAGCGATGAAGATTTCTGCTAGAAATTAGATTTTCTTTAGCAACCTTCTACCAAAACAGACAGATAAACACATGATTGCTTTGTGTGTCATAGTATAGGCAGATAAGAGAGAAATGATCTTTGTTTTTGTTTACAGTAATCAATTTGGTATACGATATTCATCGATGGAGGCGCCCCGTACTTCACTGATAATAGTAATTTGTTCAGAAAGACAGTTTCAAAACAGATAAACATATGATTGCTTTGTAGATCACTGTGTAGACAAATAAGAGAGAACTGATTGTTGTTTTCTTTAGTAACAAATGCTTACAACCGCCGTTAAAGTAACGTTAAACCAGTAACAAATTTGGTGTACGATATTTATCGATGGAGGCGCCCAGTACTTCACTCAAGTTGGCAATAGTAATTTGTTCAGAAAGACAGATTCAATCACCAAAATTGTCTTTAAAACTCTACGTTTAGAATCACTGTCTCATGCGAAAAATTACTTAATCTGTCTCTCGGTATTAATGCTTCCACTAAACTAAACTGTAGAAGAGTGAATAAACCGTGTCCGTATCCCCAGACAGATAAAAAATGTAGCACCAAGAAAAACGCAAATCCCAATTTTGACCGCGGTTCATTCTCTGGCCATCCCCATAGTGCCGTCTACGGCTGTAAGAATCTTATTTTGAAAAATAAATTTTACAACCGACCGAGACAACGAGCTGCATCAGCCCTAATCCTTCGTTCGATCACTGTCAGATGCGATGCTTACAGCAGTAGCAGAATAAAAAAAAAACCAACTACAAGTGAACAGCACAAGACTTGCAAGAAGCCAGTGTAAATAACAGCGAATGGAAGGGGACGCTTACTTACCAGGCAACATGGCGGCAATTCCTAGTATTAGTGGTAGTAGCTGCCGCACGGACAGTAGCACTACCGCGGTGGCAGTGCTGGTTCCACCGCCGCTCGTGACGATGGTTTGGCTGGTCCGGGCAGCGTTCGCACCCCTAGCCAGCGCCGACACAGCGGTCACACCGCCGGCCGCCACCGTTAGCGGGCCAGCTGCCGATGTGATCGATGACAGCTTCGTCCGCATCTCACTAACGCCGCCGGTGCAGAGTAGCGCAACTAGCAGCGCCATCGCGGCCATCGCACGCGTCCCGAGCACGAGACCGATCGATGGTGGCCGGTTTGGGGCACCCGGGCGATCGTACGTCAGGAGGGCGGTCCGGTAGGGGGCATTTTCAGCCGGTGTGGTTACTGTCGCGGCCAGGGCGAACGAGATTGCCAGCAGCAACAGTAGCAGCACCGTCACCACGTACATCACATCCATGCTGTACGCCCTGTGTCGTCGTCGTGCTGGTGGTCAACGTGGTGATGATGGTGTCGTCGTTGATGCTGGTAGTGGTTGTCGTCGTGGTGGTGGTGGTGGTGGTGCCGAACGGTGGTGCTAGAGGCGTAACGCGCACAGCACACCTCAAACCGCTGGCGGGCTGGTAGTGGAGATGGTGAGCCGTTGCGCCTGGGCCGGCTCGTACTGCCTTTAGGCGGCTGCAGAATGTAGGACCGAGGAGACACGAGGTTTTGCGGGTTGGTACGGGAAGCGAGGAAGAGTAGGAGCAGGAACCAGGGAAGTGGCGGGGGGGGGGGGCAAAACGCCCAGTGTTTCACTGTGGTTAGCGATGAAGATTTCTGCTAGAAATTAGATTTTCTTTAGCAACCTTCTACCAAAACAGACAGATAAACACATGATTGCTTTGTGTGTCATAGTATAGGCAGATAAGAGAGAAATGATCTTTGTTTTTGTTTACAGTAATCAATTTGGTATACGATATTCATCGATGGAGGCGCCCCGTACTTCACTGATAATAGTAATTTGTTCAGAAAGACAGTTTCAAAACAGATAAACATATGAATGCTTTGTAGATCACTGTGTAGACAAATAAGAGAGAACTGATTGTTGTTTTCTTTAGTAACAAATGCTTACAACCGCCGTGAATGTAACGTTAAAGCAGTAATCAATTTGGTGTACGATATTTATCGATGGAGGCGCCCAGTACTTCACTCAAGTTGGCAATAGTAATTTGTTCAGAAAGACAGATTCAATCACCAAAATTGTCTTGAAAACTCTACGTTTAGAATCACTGTCTCATGCGAAAAATTACTTAATCTGTCTCTCGGTATTAATGCTTCCACTAAACTAAACTGTAGAAGAGTGAATAAACCGTGTCCGTATCCCCAGACAGATAAAAAATGTAGCACCAAGAAAAACGCAAATCCCAATTTTGACCGCGGTTCATTCTCTGGCCATCCCCATAGTGCCGTCTACGGCTGTAAGAATCTTATTTTGAAAAATAAATTTTACAACCGACCGAGACAACGAGCTGCATCAGCCCTAATCCTTCGTTCGATCACTGTCAGATGCGATGCTTACAGCAGTAGCAGAATAAAAAAAAAACCAACTACAAGTGAACAGCACAAGACTTGCAAGAAGCCAGTGTAAATAACAGCGAATGGAAGGGGACGCTTACTTACCAGGCAACATGGCGGCAATTCCTAGTATTAGTGGTAGTAGCTGCCGCACGGACAGTAGCACTACCGCGGTGGCGCAGCTGCCGGATGGCAAAGTCCGTATTGTTCGGAAACGTAATATTCCATACGGCTTCGCGTGTACGTTGTCCAAACCATCCTCCCTTCCCTCCAACCATCTCCGGCCTCTTTCTCTGTCGCCCAACCAAACCTTCGCAAGCTAAAACCTGATCCATCACGAAGGTTTCTGATTAATATTGTGAATCATTCAGATAGTTTCCCGATTTTCCGATGGCTATAACATCTCATTACCGGAGCAGCTTCACTGTGCGCTTCTGACGTTTCGGTCGCTGTGTGTGTGTGTGTGTGTGCACCACCGTGTAATGGGACAGGGTTCGATTCGGAACGCGTTCGGGAACAATCCTGAAGACGACGTGAACCGAATGTGCCTTGCTCCGGAAGTTCACAATGCAGCTGGTACACCTTCATTGTTTGAAATTAAATAGAGGATCTCATGGAGATCGTGCCAAATGGAACCGTTCGTACGTATTTGCACCAGCACACTCACACACACACACGGACACGAACTTGTAGACGACGAGTTTTGTGTGAGTTGTTGCGATAAGAACTGAATATTTCAAACCACGTGTGCAATGTTACTGAAACGCGGCCCTTTTTGTGCAAGTGATTGCATTATAAATGTGTTGCAAGCATATGAGCAGAAAATGTCGGGAGCCTGTTATAATAAGAGGATGAAACAAATGGTACGAGAAGGACGTTTACGTTGCCATACTTTGTGTGGTACATTCAATGCATGGTACGGAACAGGCGCAACACATCAAAAAAGATCAAAGCATGCAAGAAATGATGCAGTCTGTGTGACAAAATTATGTGACCAGCATCACACAGTACAGCCCTTTTTGTTTGCACAATCTAGAATGTTTCGTAGTAATGGTTGTGGACTTTAAAAGTTACTTTGGCTTGTGATCGATTAAATGTGGCACCGAATTCTACGCTTAGGAAGTCGTGGGTGACATGTTGCCAGATGTGTTTAACCTTGTTCTGGACCTTAGTAATCATTGGCTGGAGAGTGTATTGATATGGTCTGCCAAGTTCAGGTCTGCGGTCAGTTAGACAGACTCTTCGATGACTATCTCTACAAAGATCCTTGGGACGAGCGTCGATAATTAATAAATTTCTTACGGATCTTGTAGACTATTACTCATCTTGTAGGTTGTGATTTGAAACCTTGGCATCTTGACATCATAGTCACGTGAAAGGAGAAAACATTTAAGACCATTCTGTGACTAGCAAGAACCTACGTCAGGTAACTGGGTTTGTTTTTCTTCTTCTAAACCTTGCGCTGTTGATGAATAATGGAGACTCTGAGGTAGAACATAGACGTGGAGTTGCGAGCAAGGGTGCTGACTACCAACCGGTCATACTACAGCCTGAGGAAACTTCTCCACTCAAAAAACCTGTCGCGACGGACGAAGCTGGGACTGTACAGAACCTTTATAGTCCCAGTACTCACATACGCCTCTGAGACATGGACTCTGTCCAAAACTGACGAAACCCTCTTAGCCGCGTTCGAGAGGAAGATGCTCAGAAGGATGTTTGGCCCCGTATGTGTGGAATGACAATGGAGGAGCCGCTACAATGACGAGCTCTACGAGCTGTGCGGTGATCTCACTATCGTACAGCGAATTAGGCTCGCCAGGCTCCGGTGGGCTGGTCATGTCATGAGAATGGCACCGGACGACCCAGCCCGTAAAGTCCTTTTAGACCGTTCAAAAAGACAGAGGAGGCGTGGTAGGCCCAAACTGAGATGGAGTGATGGCGTAGATGCGTCCGCCAGAACGGCCGGGATATTGGATTGGCAGACGACGGCGCTAGACCGTGAGCGGTATCGAGGATTATTGCAGCGGACCAAGACTGCGAAGCAGTTGTAGCGCCTGATACGTAAGTAAGTAAGAGGTAGAACAGTTGGGGACCCATCCCCACAAAAATGTCCGGGACTAGCAGATAACTGCTGTTGACTATGAGGATTTCTGAAGCAGATCAAAACCATGATGCTGTTATAACTGAACATAAAATGACTCAACGATCAAAGTCTTACCACGATAAAACCTCCTAGCATTAATGACTTTACCGAAGCAGAGTCCTAAGTCATTTGGACTGTTACAGTTTGTGTCCTGATGTTGTAAATTTCGACTCATAGTACGAGCAATTCTTCAATTGCAGTTCCTCAATGGTGTCTAGTCATAGCTGCGCTACCCTAACTGATTGATTCATATTTTGCTCTATACATAGAAGACGTCAGACAGTGAATTGTAATGGTTAATCGCTAATACATCCGCGACGAACGATCTCGGAAAAATGATGATGATGGCTGTCTGGTGTGAGAGAACCAGAATCTGCCTTAGCGACTGTCTTTACAGAGCATGCCTCCTACAGGAATCTTGACGATATTGAGGCCTTCCCTCGAGTAGGGGGACTGTTGATGCTCGTTGAGGAATCAAGTTGGGCTTCACATACCAGGATGCTTGGTTTCAATTGTTCAGTTTTGTGTTTTGTTGTCAGATATTCAGACTCGCCTTAGTTTGAATACGTATAAGTTTGCTATCCGGAGAGTTTCGTTTAGATTCTGAATGATATCTGACGACATTGACCTTCAAAGGCAAAACAGTTTCCATAATTTTTAAGACTACAGCACAGAGACCCATCCAAAGGTCGGCCCGTGCCTGGAAATCATAGAAATCGTGGCCCGTGCATTCCTGTTTTACTGCTCTCCACTTAACCGCATTTATGACGAAAAGCTTTCCCGTGTGGCTCTACCATCCGAGAATGGCAGAAACGCTGCAGAACCACCGCGATTTCGGCGTGATTTCGTCTTTATTAATCACCACGGACATATCGAGCGCTGGACCAGGTTTATAGTTTGCGGTAACGCTGCAGCATCAGCTGCACCCGAACTGGTGTAGCCGACCGGCGCCAGCCAGCAGCATCGGTGGCTGTGTGCCACTAGTCCTGCTACAGTCTACCATTCCCGGTCTGGTGCCGCCAGCGAACAAGCTGTAAAATGTACGCTAGGTCCCGGAATGGCTAGTCGGGCAATGTTTGGCTGGCTGGGCACACCGGGCACAATGAAGATCTGGAGCCACCAATCTTCTTGGCAAGAGTTTCTGTGGGGTTTCGACAGCGATAAAAAAAAGAAGAAGCAAAACACACACACGCGCTCGCTCACAAAATAGAGTGATTTAGGCTGTTAAGGTTTGTGTCGTTACGGAAGATTCTTCCCCTTTTTTTTTTTCTTTTGGCCTTTCCTAACATCTTCCTGTATTTGAATTTTTGTGTGTGTGTGTTTGTGTATGCTTTCTCTCCTTTTGTGGAGGATGAGATGTTCCCATGTTGATTATCTGTGTGGATCTCAGGTCAACGGGCAGGTGCCGGATTGCGGATCAATGATAGCCTCCTGGAACACGTTCGCCTTAAAAGAAGTGGGACTGTACGAGGGAAACAGCAGTAGGTGAGGTGAATGAGGCGAGCAGGAGAATGAAAAAAAAAACCCCATAAAGAGTTGCACAAAGCCGGCTCGCTACAGGCCAAAAGCCCGTGCAGGAAACGGGAGGTAAAATAGTGCTCCGGGAACCCTTGACAGGCTGCCAACAGCAGGGCAAACCGAGAGAAGAGCTGGCACGAGCTTACACCGAGCGTGTATGCGCCTCCCAGCGGACTCTATTCGCATATGGTGGCTTCGCACAAATCCGATGCGGTTAAATAATTTAAACCAGTGAGCCTGTTAAAAAGAAAAGCAACCAACAGCAACTCAACAAAAAAAAAACTCACAGACACACACACACACACACACACATACACAAAATCAGGAATATTACTCGGTCGATCGTTATTTTACAATTCCCCAGCCCAGATTGCAAAAACCTCCCCCACCACCGAACCAGAGGGATCAATATTCAGGTCAAAGCGTTTACCGCCTGAATGTAGGCAACGCCGGTTATGGTTCGGCTCAGCGAGGTAACATCCCGAATGGAAAAGGGTGAACGGCAGGTGGAACCTCGATCGAATTGTTTTCCCGGAGCATTTTAATAATGTAATAAGCGCTTTATGCCCGGGTGTGAGGTTGCGAACTTTATCGGTGTGTTTGTTTTTGTTTTTCGACGCTCGTTTCTCACCTCAGGCTAGCGTCCCTTTCGGGGTGTTCGTCACCGGTAAAACCGATTCGCCAAGCCACCAAATCCAATCATATTTCCGACAGGCATTATCCCGAATGCCTCCAACAGTACTCGTTTAGTCAATGTAGCTGCGTACTAATCGATCCCAAACCAAATCCTCCTTATAAGACGGAACCCTAAACGGTCGGAGAAGATAAGTTACTCCACTCTGCCTAATGACACCCAAGGGGTAAATGTCAATGTTTTGCCAACAATTCTACCATTACCACTAATTGCTAGCACAAAGCTATGGCACATGTGAGAAGATTTGTGTTTCTTGCACCAAGCAAATGAGCCCTCAAATCCTTAGCGACATTGGTGATTCGACCGGTCTATACATATAAAGATTTTTTAGTGTAGGGTAGGGTCGAAGTAGGGTCCTCTCCTAATCGAACGATCTCCGAACCTTCCGGACCAGTTTCTTCGGCACACACACACAAAACAAAAACTCGAACCGAATTTTCTTGCCTAACCTGTCCAACCAATACGGGGCCCAAGAGCTGATGCTAGAAAACCGTCGATAATGTGATGTAATTTATGAAAATTCAATTGCATTTCATTTGCAAGCGAATTATTCTGCCTTTTGCGCCGTCCGTCGGGTACGGGACCCGGACAAAATGGAATGGATCGACGAGTTGAGTGAATTATATGGAGCCGGTGGGCAATCTGAAATGAGGATCAATTGCGCAAGGAAATGGATAGCCTTTAGGAAGCTGTTTAAGATGTGGGCGTCGTAGCTGTGCGATTGCTTTTTATAAAGCGATTCTCCTAGAAAACCGCCTGCAGGTATGCAATGTCGGTAATCGGGTTTGTAGCGTTACAAGTAGCACGTTTGACGTTTTATAATGTCCAGCTTGACAATCATTCATTCTAATCGTTCAATTTTAAGCGTCTTCAATTCAGTAATTACTCTTTTGTAGAACAAAACTTTCAAATTTAAATCTGTCATTGTTTGACAGTTCGGAAGCAGTTGTAACAGCATCTTCCAAAGCACCTCAAATTTGAAAATTTAATTACGCCCTCCTCCAAAACTGTCAAAATTTGCTCATTCCCATTCGATTGCCTGCAGTTCGGTTGTGTTCAATTCAATTTACTAAAACAGTTGGGGCCATTTAGGGCTAATTGACGAAAAAAAAAGAAGAAGCAAACATGGAAAACGACACGAACACCAGCTTTACTGCCGGAACACGAGTACCGTGGTAGACCAGCGCTAATGCCATCTTTCTACACCATTAGCCGAATGAATGGTTTGAAAGTAATAGTCAGTGGACGGTCTATTGAGCATCTAACAAATATTCGCCATGTTTCGGTAATCAGATTTGCCCTGCATCCACCGTGCCGATGGTCACAAGTTGAGCTAGGGATGGTGGGAACGTGTGTGAGTTGAAGTGGTGGCCCACTTGATGCCTACACGCTACCGTCAGCCGTTTATTATTCAATGCGAAATTATGTCCTCAGATAGCCGTCCTCCCGGGGAAAGGTGACAAACGGCGGTCCAGAGTCGAGTGCACACACACACACACACACAGAGTACCAGATAGAAATGAATTCAAAATTCATACCCTGTCCCAAGTTTTGTGGTTTGATTAATTCGGTCGGGCCAAGAAACAAATAAACGCTCGTGCTCGTGGTGGTAAGTTTGGGTGCAGCCGAAATAATTGAGAACAGGGTGCGCATTTGTCGGGCTCGGATCGATTGGATTCGGTGTCGCACGTGCCACGTACACCCCGGGTACGAACTGTTTGCCTTCCGGGATTAAATAATCATAAATTTTTAATCGACACCCGTACCCGGGCTCGCATAAACGCCCGGTCGCGCGCCTAAAGTTATGCTGCGTTCTCTGCCACCGGACGATGGTGAAACAATTTTAATTCGGTTTGAAGCGACGGCTCGCCTCGATATCCCTCGGTATCCCTTTTTAAGCGTGCTGGCCACGCAGCCACGCCTCAGCCGAAGGAATCTAATTTATCTCGACACTCTAATTATCAGTGCGCTGTGTGAGCCGAACGATGCTAATCGGATGTCACGTCGATTTCGTCGAGTACGGTCCCGGGCGATAGCACGAGAGCAGGCAGATAAGACAAACTGAAGGAAAAAACGCCCCCCCCCCCCCCCACGCATGGACTTAAAAATCGATGGCCGGCGATTCTGGCGATTCTTGGGGACCGAAACTTGACTCGAGCAAGTGCAAAAATTCAAATAAATACGGCAACGGTTGAGCTCTCGCACTAAACGCAGCTTGTTGGACGGGTGAAGAATGCTTTTTTGGGGGAAAAGGAAATAAAATGTACAATCTTTGCACCAGGAGCAAAAATTAATCTCACCGCCCTTTCGAACGGATAGGAGGATACGAGAGAAAAACCCACTATAGTAGGAAGAACGCGGGAACAAAAAAAGGCAAGTGTATCCGTTGGTTTTAATTAGATTTCGCCCGGCTCGTTGTCGTTTTACCATCACACACATACTCACATCAGCACACACACACACACACACAAGCCCATAGAGAAGAGAAAACTGAGAGCGATGAAGACGACGTTGCGGCAATGGCATTCTTGTTGTTAGGCGAAGTTAAACATTATGCCCGCAGAAGAACATGACGACCGCCGCGGACATTTTTATTTTCCTCACTAAAAGTACCGCTTTTACCGGCGCTGAAAATAAACACGCAAGCGAGAGAGAGATAGAGAAAACTTTGACACTATCAGACTAGTGCGACGGAAGACCCATTCCCGTACAAACGGTAATAGAAAGGAAAAAAAAGCCTAGAATTAAAGACATAAGATGCTGTCGGGATGCGCTGTTCTTGACCGGTGTCCAGCTTTTTTTTTTGGGCCTCATCCTCTTCGAAAAGGAGGAAACTATTACAGAGCTTGTCATGTCAAAAAACCGTGGTAGAAACACACTTCCTTAACAGGCGCTACCATCTAGACTGCCGAGCGTCTAATATCTCGAGCGCTATGCCACCTCTGTTCATGAGGACGTTCTCGGGAGTTGTCTGGAGCCATTCTCATGACATGACCGTACCACCAGAGCCTGATGAGTTCGGATCCGATGCAAGTGAAAACTGAGATCCATTTTCATGGTATGCATCAGACATCTTCTTTTGCTTCTGCTACTTCTTTGGCACTACGAAAGGTGACTCAGTTCTATATATGGGATCATATAGGGCCAAAAAATCTTCAAAGCATCCTCCATGTGAGTACCGAAACTATACGTGCAGATCTTTTACAGGCGTGAGGGCTTCGTGATACCTTATGTTGAGAGACGCTGTATTGCTCGTTCATTCGTTTGGCCTTGGTGGAAATCTACACACGCTTCGCTCTCTGTGCGTGTCGTTTAATTTCGGTTTGCCAGTGTCCGGGCATCTTTTGAAGACCTCAAAAAAGTTAGATCTGTGTGGTCTGTTAACCTCTGAAGTTGTTTTCAACCCTTGACAGATGTTTCATACACCTGAAAGATGTTATGGCCGCTTGTTCGTCTAATTAGAGTTCAGAGTGCAGAGAAGAATTGCAGGGACTCGCACCTGTGTACCCTAGTCCTGACTGGTGTTAGCCTGAACCCTGTGCCCCAACTGCGTCTGGAGTTAGTCCGGCATATCTGTTTGTCCAGTGCTCAGGAGTTGTGTCCGATATCTCGAATGTATCACGCGTCCCGCCTCGTTTCGAAACTTGCGAACGTTTACCTTAAGCTGGATTAAAACTGCAACCTGCCTTATCTGGGGTGTTGAAAAAACAGACCCAATCGCTTATGTAAACTCGATCGCGAATCTCGCCTGCCTCAGTGCACAGGAAAATGTGTGCAGAGCCGCTGGGGGGGAGGTGAAGTTGTTGTTTGCGTTATTTAGCTGTTTAAAATACGCCGAGTTGTGTTTTGTTTTTCCCCGTTTTTCTTTGTTTCCTGTTTGCCTCCTTCCGGGAAGCCGTACGAACCTGTGTGCCTGCAGTTGATTGCTACATCATTTGGAGCAAGAATCATTAAGAAGCGGGCGAAGTGGTTGAGGGTCGCGCAGAACTGGAGAAAAAAAAATAACAGGCGGCCACTTTCCGTCGGGAGCACCAACACAGGCAGCACACATTTTACAGGAAATTTAATTAAACATAGTTGTAAGCAGCTGAAACGAACGGGGCTACGCCTTTGGAGGCGAAGGCCAAGCGTGAGGAAATAAAGAAAAAAATCCCCAACAGCAGCAGTTAACTGTTGAGGAACCACTTACGGCAGTACGACCGGGCTGCTCGGCAGCTTCTGATAATCTGTAAAGACACTGCAGAAACGACGCTTGTTGTCCACACCAACTCACACACACGCACACACAGCCGTGTCACCCACAACTGGGTCCGTGTCCCGTGTGGTACACGGAACGGAACACTAGCGAAAGCGAATATACATCCTGTAGGGAATGTGTGTTAAGGTTTTATGACGTTTTCTGCTATCTGTGCAATGGTGCTGCACACCGAACATAATCCCTCGGCCAGAGCAGTTGAAGTGGTTCGATGTGTTGTGTGGCAACGGCGTGCGGGTTCAGGACAAACGGTTACCTCGCAAACACGCACACTATTTCCGACGCTGCAGATGACAGCTAGTGAGTTTGTTTTGTTGAGGTTGCGGGAGCGGGTGCGCACCAATCCGTGCCTAGCAGCAGAAGGAAACAACGATAATGAGTGGGAACGGTACACGCCTGGCTTACTCACGCATACACCGCACGGTACAACACCATCACCAGCAGCAGCACCAGCAGCACGGGTGATGTTAGTGATGGTCGTCGGTGTTTCTTTTCCTGTTTTACGCTCTACGAAAACCCATTT
Source organism: Anopheles maculatus (assembly GCA_002091835.1). Classification (NCBI taxonomy): domain Eukaryota; kingdom Metazoa; phylum Arthropoda; class Insecta; order Diptera; family Culicidae; genus Anopheles; species Anopheles maculatus. The sequence goes on from KZ062818.1 coordinate 89,654, forward strand.
CACCAAGGCGTGCGATCAGCAACAATTAGTTACCATTTCGCTGTACGAGAACGGGTTAGTGCGGTTCGGCGAATGTCTGTGTGCAAGCGTTTGACAGCTACTGCAACTGGAAGATGATGATGATGATGGGCTGGCACGGTAGTGTGGTGCTGTGCGCGTGTGTTTGCGGGAGTGAAGCAAACGGATCACAGATTGCTGTGCGAAATGGGAATGTTGGCAGCATCTTCAGAAAACCCGTAAATCTTTGCTCCACAAGAACTGGAGGCGTGTGAGTGTAGTGATGCCGTAGCGAGGAGAGAAGCCAATTGAGGCAACGCTCGATTGGTGATGCAATCGGTGACATTGTCCAGCACACTAGCACAAATACGGGGGTCTTGGATGAGGACGAGAAGACGAGACGATAGACAGAACACACACACGCATTCATTTGCTTAAACAACAGCGTGCAATGACAGCAAGGATGCTTGTCATCGTCAGGATTATATCTTTCACAGCTCTTAAGCTACCTTTTCTCGGGTAGTTTGTGAGAGTGGGGAACGTTAGTTTTTTTTTGTTTTGGTTGGCTATCTTGCGTTCCTTCTATTTCGAAACCATAACTAAAGTTTGCCAAAGCTTAACGCCAGAGATCATCCTTTAGAGGCAAACGCGTCACAAAACACAAATACCAAAAACTTACCACGCACACAACCAACCGCTTGGTAGCGGTTCGGGTGTGTCTGGCTGTGTTAACCTTCGTAGCATTTCTGGCAATATATAAGCCAAAAGTGACAGTGCATTTTCTGGCTGTCACTCGGAATGGCAAACGGCATTCGTTACGCTCCGGCCAATGCAGCAACGAAAAACTCCGTCTCCCGAAGTCAACCTTAAACAAAAAAAAAACTCCCCGAACCTGTTTCGAGTGCTCTGCGGTACGAGTGGTGCGAACGGCAGACAAACTCAAGACACATACATACACGAACAAAAAGAACGAGTGTTTTAAAAGCGTTTTAGCATCTTCAAACTCTTTACGTAAGGAGACGAAAAGCAAAAAACCCCTCCAACCACCAGGAATGCATTCCACTTGGAGCGCAGAGAGCGTGCAGTATGAAGGTATATACCTAAGGTTTGTGCCACTCTCGACTCTGTGCCACCATTAACCGATATCTGGAGCACAAAAATCGCACACAGTCCGTTACTTTACAGAATATCTCTCAAAATCCCCGCTCAACCTTTTCTCCACAAACCACACGACCCGATGGGTGTGCTGTGACGAGCAAAAAAAAAAAAACAAAACGGGGGCTTTGGTGCGTTTCAAGAATGTTTCCATTCGGTGTGCGGGCGCTTGTGTTTGGATGGTTTCAGGTTTTCAAAAGGAGAGCACACCCGGTCGATATTTCTTTACCGCAAGTGCAAGTGCACACACACACACGGGCCACCCCACATACACATCGATTACTGTATGCGCCGGTGAATGCATCATGGCACAAGAGTTCATTCATCTTCACCAGCTAACGAGGGAAGGGAGTCCCGCTCGTCGAACTCCTGTTGCCCGGCAGTCGTGGTCGACTTACCGACGCTTTGCAGGTAACGGCAACGGTGAGGTGTTCCATCGGGAGAAGTCCGTGCGATTAAAGTACTCGACAGAAGATAGAAATGGGTGAAAGGTACCGTGCTCGCTGTTTATTTGGAAGGATTTAACCAGGAGGGCTCGGGAGGAGCAGGCCGCCCAGAAGAAGAAGCGGCAACAACAACAACAAAAAAACCTATCATCTCCCTAAGGTTTGCTGAGGACTTGCACAGAATTTATAGCATAATGGGGTTGGGATGCATCTTCATGTACCGCCGCAGATGGCGAAGAAGACACACCTAATCGTTCCGCACGGACAGGTTCTCCGGCGGTCCAGCATGCTCGCTTTAAGTCTGGCCACAAAGTGTGGACCCACCGGTCTAGGAAACATTGAAGTTTTCTGTCCACTTTAGTGTTTTAGGCACAGCACTTTGGCAGCGAGGAGTGCTTTCGAGTATCCGAAATGAAGCATGCGAGCGCTGGTGGTGGCGGCGGCTGGTAGTTCGAAGTAATGTTTGCCCACTTGTTTCGCAGCCACAATGCCATTCAGAAATTAAACAAGCACCCCTGCCACACACTCGTTCGCACGCACCATCCATCACCATGGTTGCCGCTCTGTCTTGACATTTTATTTAGACAACAACAAAAAACCGGGACGAACAACAACAACAAATGGCAAACAATACCTTCATTGTGGCGGCGTCGGCAACTAAGGATGACAACACTCCTTGCAACTGCCATGTCACAACCATGGCACCATTGTGAAGTCCGGTGAAGCTAAGTACGGGAGGTACGGGGCGGTCTTCGACACCGCGAGTTGTGTGTGGAATGTCTTTTTTTGTTGCTGTTGTTTGCATTTCGTTTGTTTTGCGGGGTTGATGATGCACACAACAAACCCAAGACCCAAGCCACGAGCAAGAGTCCTTTATATATTATGCATTATTATGCGCCCGCGCCCGTACAAAAACCCGGAGCAACTCCAGGAGGGTTTTTTGTTGTTGTTGTTGTTGTTTTGCAAATCTCTCCCGCAAATGGAAATAGGATATAGACGAGCGTCTAGCGTACCCCGAACCTTGTACCTGTAGCGGCGGCACACCAACAGTATCGCTTTCATCCATCGGGAATCATCCTCGGCAAATGCTCCGATTACGGAGTGCTCTCCGAGTTTCTAAGGGGTTCAGATCATCAGAAGGGGGTTTTTGGTGTGCCGCGAAATCTAAAACCCCGCACCAAAAATGTCTGGTACAGTGTTCCAGTTTTTTTTTTGTGAAGCAAGCATGGCACAAGTTTTGGGATTCAAAGGGCCCGAAATGGAGAAGCCTTGCTAGCTGCCTGGGATTACGTATCAGCTTCGACACCTCTTTATCGAGTGCCGGAGCTGAGTGAGTGAAAGATGGTATACGATAGCTGCCCGCGCTATCCCCCTTGCTTTCTTAATCTCTCTCTCTCTCGCCTTCATCCTTGTTACTATCTTCTTGTTTTTCTACGTGACATCTCTCGACTTGCCGATACTTGCCGTATCAAGCAGGCAGTTAGCGTGTATGTCATTGACTTCCATTCGACCAGCAAAAAAAAAAAAACACACACACACACAACACCAACAAATAGTGTCTGCCCTGATGGACTACCGCACGGAGAGATTAGTGCGAACATGATGAGTATAGCGTGTCGTTTAGTGTTGGTGACTGCGCGGTTCGCTGTAATCAGTATTTTACATACGTACACGCTCGCTTCCCTCACCACCAAACCCCGAACCCGGGAAGCGTTTGTGTGACGGTATCTAAGCACCGACTGCCGGGTTGCGTTTGCCGAAGGTGCGCCATTGACATCGCAGCTTCTCGGTGCTTGTTTGGCAAACATTTCATTTCTTTCCCAGCGGCGCTTAAATAGATGTGGGCTGATGAGATGGAACGAGCAGGGGATTAGCCGGATACGATGTGCGGTATAGGTAGGTACACACCACCCGAAACTGCACATTATTTACTGCTTCCCCCTAGCAAGCCAAACATAACCTCAAAACGCCTTTCAGCGCAAACACGGCCGTGTCTGAATGTGGGGGGGGGGGGGGGGGGGGGGGGGGTTTCTTCAAGCTTGACTAGATATAGTCCACCTCCATAGCACAACAACCAAGAAAAAGCAGCAACCATAAGGATGGGTGCGAAGCAGGGATGATGTGCGGCTGAACCGATCTACACAGCTGGATGTATAAGGCACTGGAAGGAAAATCCACCTGACTGTAATCTCATCTGAACCATCCCTCACATTACCGTCAGATAGATAGAATTCGGAACAGGATAGGAGGTCACTAAAGAGAGAGAGAGAGAAAGAGCGAGCGAGAGTGCGATGGGGAAGCGTTCTCAATTTCCTCACATTCAATAGACGTTGACAGGTTCTGCGACAGCTTAAAGATACACGCTCGGGAAAGCAAGATCAGAGATCGGCAAAGAGCGCGTGGGCAGAGAACCAAGCTAACACACACTCTATCCCGAACAGCGTCCGGATTAATGCTATAAAAGGGGCCTCCCCCTCCACATCAAAGTTGTTTCCCGGCAGCAAAAATGGAAGCACAGCACACAGCAAAACGGCAACCATCCAAATAGAGCGTTCTTAGTTTTTTGTTCACTTTTGCCGCCCGCCGACTCCCGCAAGACTCCGACCTCTAGCTAGCATTCACGGTCGCTTTATTGCTTTTAATGGCAGTTCAGTTTAATCGGGGACAAACGATTAGATTAAATCGAATCCCTTTTCCACTTTGTACCGGAGCTGCTCCCCGAGCGAGAGAGAGAGAGAGAGAAAATTAGAGAAATGTTCTTTTCCGACAGCACTTTCGTTATGTCAAAATCTTTCTTCCTAGACTCGTTCGGTACATTCTTTAGAACGCACGAACGCGCTTGCCGGTATGTTGTTCGGGTGTTTCTGTGTGTGTGTTTTTTTTTTTGGTTGTCTGTAGCATCCAAAAACCGTCGACAACTGCTCCAAATCTAATGTCCGCCTGCTCTAAAGGCACTTTATTTGCCGGCTGGCCTATTGGATGTTTTGAGAATCGTCGCGGTCTGCACTAATGGCCGAAAGGCAGCGCGCTTGTTTTCTAGGCCGAACTTTCCATTCCTTGATGCTTGCTTCCCAAAATTAATATCACGCGCCTCATGCGAAAGCATGAGGCATGCTTTCATATGCTCATCTTTTTATTAGCGCCCCCTAGCGGAGAAGTGTAACCAAATCTCAAAAAAAAAAAGCGCTCAAAAAACCCAACGGAAAAAGTAAAGATTAAGCAAATTTGTGCTTCTGATAGGCGAAGGCTCTCGGATGCCGCTAGAGAGCAACAGAAGAAGATACCAAAAAAAAAAAACACACACACACACACAACACCAAAACATGCCATGTGTTTGCTGATTATGGATTATGGTGGGGTAGGGTGCGCGTTCGCCTCGGCTGAAGCTAATCCACAAAGGGTTCGCTGTGGTTCGAGCCACCTCCCAGCCAGTGTGCTTCGTATCAGCACATCCGGTTTTGAGGTGCGTCAAAGCGATAAAGCGAACAGACAACAAACACATCCTGCCCCGACAACGCTCGCTGCCTATTGTTGCTGCCGGAGACACTGGGGCAGTGGCATGCCAGGCCAGCGTTTTCCTGTACCGTTGCGTCGAGGTTTCGGCGCGCTCGCTCGAAAAAGCGTGTGCTCAAAACCGCCAAACCTTGTGGTTTTTCCCCCTAAAGTGAAACAGCGTCCTGGGGCAGGGCGAAAGCCCAACCAAGATGAGTGTTTATTAAAGGCCCTCCCCAGGATCCGGATTTTGATGTGGGGAGGGGGGGGGGGGGGGGGGGATACAGAAGATATGCCGGTTCCTGAACTCTGCGCCACCGTCTGAAGGTTCCTCCGCAGGTAGAAACCGGCCCGGACCGGGGTTCTCAAGAAAGGGCGAGAAGGATGTTCCGGCAGTCAAGGGATCCTTGAGCAGTGTCGGAATACCCCGGTATCAGCACTTCCCGGTTAGATTGTTTGCTTTGGCATGAGAGTGTAGATTTTCCGAATCATAGCCCCATTCGCGCGCCTCTCTCTCACACACACACACACACACATACTCTTTGTGTGGTTGTGGGTGATGCTTACCCGAACGCCCTAATGTGTGCCGGGGAGCAAGTGTTGTTTGATTTTCCTTTCTTCTCCGCCTCCGCCTCCACATCCCACTACCTCGCGCACCTCCTAAAGAAGCGTTATCGTGCGGAAGTGTTGCCTACCGTCTGTTTGACTTGGGTATGGGTGTGTGTGTGTGTGGTGTGGCTGTGTGCGGAAGCCGCTGAATAAAAATGTTTTTATTACAAACGAGGCGGATAATAGCGCAACACGCTACCAAAAACCAACACACGGTGGGGGGAGGGGAGTGCCCAAAAACCAACTCTACCTCATCCACCTGTCCTACCCTTTCCCCCTAGATGTCCGAAAAACTGTACCCGGTAGCAATGGGAGACGGTAAAGTTCGGCTCCTATTTCGGACACGGCCTTTGTTAGGCTGCCGAATATACCATGGGCGCGAGTGAGGGCTTAGATATTTGAGCTACAGCACCAGATTGCTGTTGGGACTGGATATTTTCGCGAGCTCGGTCAACACGCGGCACGTAAGCGCCGCGAGCCGTCCCATGACAAGGTAGACCGCACGATACACGATTAATTCAATTATCAACTCAGGCACGTAGGGTAGAAGCGTAATCGCTTCACGGATAATTAAACATTTATCGAATCAGGGCCTTCATCAACCAAATGGGGCTAGCGGGCCGAACCAAATCTTTGTCTTTGGAGAGTCTAATGAAATCTGCCCCACCGAAGGGGCACGTCAGGTACGCTTGGATGTGAGAGCTTTTGCCACCAAAAATACTCATTCTATCGTTCCCCAGCAAGAAGCAAACAAGTGTCTAGGTGCTAAAATTAATTTGTCCTATGCATTAAACACTTGCAAAGAAAAAAACTTACAATGCCTTAAAATAGTGACATCCTAAAATGGATGGTTTGTACGCACTTGAAGAAAGATTGTTTCCTTCTTAAGCTGATGCTATAGATGCCAGAGAACCTGCGATTTGAATTCGCTAAACGATAGCGAAACAGAGTTTTCATCGAAGGAAATTCTCAAGTAAGATGCCTCAGTGATTTTGAATAGTATTCTATAAATACCCACTTATCAGGTTTCTCGGTCTTGGTCTGCTCCAACACTCCTTGACACCGCTTACGGTTTAGCGCCATCGTCTGTCAGTCTAATATCTCTCAAGTCCTATAGAACCCCTAAGCAGAATTGAAGTTGAGGGTCCCTAACACATCGAATCCATTGACAGCGCCAAAGACAGAAGCCAAGCGGAGACATCATGCTCATGATGTCCGTATATGTGGCTTCAGGTCCGAACAGCTCGCTTATCCACCTTTGTCAACATGTTCGAAGCCTAAGCATCTGCTCGTTTTGAATAGGGGCAGTCAACAACCTTCTTTTGAGTAGTTGTTTAGAGGACTCGCAAGAGGATGGTCTCCGAAGTTTACACCGGCGAGTCTCTCTAGCGCCAGATTAGTTTACAGAACAGACAAGTTTATCTTGCAAGAGGGTACTGAGAGTTTTAGCATCCACCGGGAAGATTTCTGTGGATAATAGAGGCGGTAGACCACGGTGCACCACGTCAAGAGAAGACACTATGATCGTCAGACGCATTAAGAAGGATCCTTTCAAATCGTCCTTCAAGGTGCAAACGGATTTACAATTATCTGTACCGGACCGGACAATTAGACGACGTGCCGTTGAAGCTGGTTTATTCTCTCGACGCCCTGCGAAGAAACCTCCGATTTCAATTAGAAACCAAAAGAAAAGACAAAAATGGTGAACGGTTCTGTGCAGTTATTAGTCAAAGTTCAACATCTTCGGAAGCGACGGTATTTGCCGTGTACGTACGGTACTGCCAGAAGACGGTGAAGCATGGCGGAGGCAATGTGATGGTCTGGGGATGTTTTTCTGCAAACGGTCTTGGTTCAATTAATCGAATCGATGGAATCATGGACCGCTTTATTTACAATAACATACTGAAAGGTGTTATGCTGCCTTACACTGAAAGGAATATGCCATTGCAATGGACATTTCAGCATGATAACGACCCCAAACACACTGCCAAACTGGTCAAAGAGTGGTTTATGGATAACCAAATAATGATGATATACTGTCCGCCCCAATCTCCGGATCTGAACCTCATCGAGAACTTGTGGGAGATCGTTAATCAGCGAATTGATCGTGAAGGTGTTCGATATACAGCGTTTCTCGATAGATCTGCGGCATACGTCAATTGAAGTTTCATCATCGTCAAGCAAACTTCGACAAATGTCAATTGAAATGCAAATGTCAAAAGCATTCTAAGAGATGCGGGAACTTGAACTACAAACAGCGTCAATTGAACTGGGGGCGGCCCGTTGGTAGATGCGACAGCGACGTCGGTCTTCACATGGCAGGACCGGGGTTTAAGTCTCATCTGGGCCGTTCCCCCATAGTGAGGACTGACTATCCAACTATACGGTAACAATAAGTCTAGTAAGCCAGAAATGGCAGGCATGACCTTAGAGATCGTTAGGCCAACAAAGAAGAAGAAGAAGAAGAAGAAGAAGAAGAAAAATCATATATATCCCAGTTGACTTTCTATAAACCTTCAATGTAGAGATGAATGATTTTGATTGACTGGTTGCAAATGTTTTGTCCAATACTGCGTATGGCATGGAGTTAAGTATCCACTTCAAAATACCTATCCATCATGAACTACTTTACATTTAAAATTACAAAACAAAACTCCAAATATCTTCCTCTATGTAGTGCGTTTTGCATACGTTACGGCGTGTATATTATTACGGTTGTGCAACCTGCACAATATGTTGGTACCGCGCCGTTAAAATTTCACCATTTTTTTTTAACCATCCCTCTTTAGGGTATAAAATCAAATCCCACCATAGCCAATGATTGGTTGTTCACAAACACACACACCCAAGCCAACCAGTTGGCGCGTTTCCCATCGCACAGCCACAGCCACCTTTGCCTGTTGGCTAATTTAGCTGACTCACCTATTTGCTGGAAGCAAAAAGACCTTTGTTAAACCGGACCGGACGAGATCGACCGAATCTGCCTATGTATAAACACACACACACACACACAAAAGTAGTGCTACTGTGCCAAGTGGTTTGCACCCTGGTTCGTTAGAAAATCGATTGGGTGTTTTTTTTTAGTCAAAAGAAACCACAGGACACAGGGTGAAGAAAGGTTGGGGAGTGGGGGCGCCTCAAAGCGCAAGAACCTTAGAATTGCAGTGTCATTTCACCTCGGACGCTCCCCCCCTCCCCCTTCCTCTCGCCGATCGAGCGAAACGTGCACGGTGTGAACGGTTTTGCCTAAATGCAGGCGCCCGAACCTGTCACCTTCACTTAGCAGTGTGGGCCAAGCTACGGTTCGGGTTAATTATTGTCAGCACGTGAGAGGGAATGATTGACGATTGGTGCTTGCTCCACAGCACACTGGGAAGGACGGGTAGGGTGGCAGGACGGGTCTAGCAAATAATTACATAATGGTTGTTGGCTGTTTTGTTTCTCGCACAAACGGTACAAAGCGAATATTAGAGCACGCAGATTACAAAATTGGGAAGAAGCAAAGGTTTCTTGGACGGGCCAAACTTGCCATGCACACGCTTCGTCGCTTTTCCGATGCTGTGACGTAGGTGCGTTCAAGTGTACAGCCCGTTGGACTTTGGGCGGCCCATTTTAGCGCAAAACCCGGCTATACATCAAACGCCAAGGCCTGTTGCGAATAGCCGTAGTCGTGGGCTGCATTTAGGTCCGGACCGTGCAGTCGGCGGACCGGGGAACACTGTCTGCCTATGTATAAACACACACACACACACACAAAAGTAGTGCTACTGTGCCAAGTGGTTTGCACCCTGGTTCGTTAGAAAATCGATTGGGTGTTTTTTTTTAGTCAAAAGAAACCACAGGACACAGGGTGAAGAAAGGTTGGGGAGTGGGGGCGCCTCAAAGCGCAAGAACCTTAGAATTGCAGTGTCATTTCACCTCGGACGCTCCCCCCCTCCCCCTTCCTCTCGCCGATCGAGCGAAACGTGCACGGTGTGAACGGTTTTGCCTAAATGCAGGCGCCCGAACCTGTCACCTTCACTTAGCAGTGTGGGCCAAGCTACGGTTCGGGTTAATTATTGTCAGCACGTGAGAGGGAATGATTGACGATTGGTGCTTGCTCCACAGCACACTGGGAAGGACGGGTAGGGTGGCAGGACGGGTCTAGCAAATAATTACATAATGGTTGTTGGCTGTTTTGTTTCTCGCACAAACGGTACAAAGCGAATATTAGAGCACGCAGATTACAAAATTGGGAAGAAGCAAAGGTTTCTTGGACGGGCCAAACTTGCCATGCACACGCTTCGTCGCTTTTCCGATGCTGTGACGTAGGTGCGTTCAAGTGTACAGCCCGTTGGACTTTGGGCGGCCCATTTTAGCGCAAAACCCGGCTATACATCAAACGCCAAGGCCTGTTGCGAATAGCCGTAGTCGTGGGCTGCATTTAGGTCCGGACCGTGCAGCCGGCGGACGGCGGAACACTGCTACACAACCTGGTGGAATTGTTGGAAAAGTTGAGGGAAAGGGCATCTTTTCCCGCAACCGAAAACAGGGTGTTACAAGCGGAGCAGGGTTGTTGTTAAAATATGAAGCTTCTTCCCCATCTCCTGTCCTCCCAGACGCCACTCAGCCATCCACCCCCTTTCTTCGACCGTCGATCAGATCATCAACATCCGTTGTTTTTGGCGAGCGATTGTGCACGGCGCAATAAGCCTGAACCGTTTCAGTGCATTTCGAATGTGACAGAGCGGATGAATGGAAGGCACAAAGCAACAACAACAACAACAAAAACAGCAACTCGTAACAAACTCGACACCGGTACACGCCCGCTCGAATTTCATTTCAAATTTTCCCTTCAAAACAGCCGAACTATTTAGCTGCTACGGAATGAGGTTAAACAGATGTTGCATCTGTGTGCCTCCCGCTGCGGCCTGCTGTTCTTTTCTCCTCTAACTACTTTTAGGGTTTCTTGGTTTTAGGACGTTTTTTTTTGTTTTGTTGGTGGAGCGTTCCGGGATTCGCAAAATCGGAAAAAAACGCTCGCCCGATAGCCCGTGTGTCCCTGTGGGCAGGATGTGGCTTGTTTCATAATTTGCTTCCCACGTGCGCATGAATCCTTTTTTTACCCCGGTGTTCCGGATGCTCCACACGAGCCGGGAGGGAAAATCCGTGCCGCCATAGCGCCTGTATGTAGATACACAGCAGGCAAATTGCAAAACACGCACTCACAGACACGGAAACGCAACGCTTACGGGCGACGGTTGTCTGAATTTCGGGAGTTCCTATCGCTGAAAAGTGTGTGGACTTCCCATTCGATCGATGCGAGCGAACTTTAAGCGCGCATAGAATATTTAACTGGCCTTCTTTTCTTTTTTTGTTTTCGCCCCCTTGTTCTCGCATTTTTATTTCGCCTGTGCGCGCGTTTTGTCGTGTGTGTGTGTGTGTGTTGCGCAGTGGTTGGTCAAATCATAAACGTCTCGTACAGACATACGATACACATACGCGCGGCAAGATATTCCATTGAAGCGCTCAATTCCACCGATGTGTGCCTGGGCGAATCGGCAATTTCGTTATGCTATTTTGGCGTCACTCGTGTGCTACACTGCTACCGTACGTACGTCAGATTTTTCCAACAAATTCTCTTCAATGCTCCCCCAAGCGCTGGTGCCTGGGGTTTTCACGGGCTTGACGTTGAATTCGAGACCTAATTGATTTTACGACCTCTTGGGCCGAGAGTTCGCACTACTAGCGGGCACCGTTTTGTGTCCAACACTTGTGTACCGCGTGCGTCGTTCACTTTACGGCCAAAGGAGTTCCTTTAGGGGGAGGGGAAAAACTGGAACCCAACGCTTACTAAGCTCACCGGAAAGCGGTTCGATGTGGCAATATCGGCCGGCTCGCGGTAGATAAAAACCAATGGGAAAGGTGGACGGTGAAGTAATAAATAAAATTAACGACGTCTAAAGAAAATTGATGGGATAATTTTACGGCAAAGGTGGGAGGCGATGAGGTGGATCAGGTTAAAAGGAAGGGAATTGGACATTTATTAATTTTTGGTTGTGTCCTTCTTGTGTCACTCGCTCGTTTTTGTGTGTGTGTGTGTGGGAATCGTGCTAATACGATGAAATACTGGCTTCTCCGTTCGTTTCGAGCACTCTCTGGGCGGGTGTGTTTGGGTATATGTGAGCCATACATCAATGTTGTAGAGACGGGAGTGACACGTATATCTGACGCGCTGAAGCGTTTGGTGCCGTAAGATTCCTAAATTAAACGTCCGACAGATTTAAGCCCGGTGAAGTGGAGCACGTGGCCTGGACGTACAACGATGTCTTGGAAAGGTTGAAGCATTTCTTGGTATGCGTCTCCTTCTTAGAGTGGCTTAGAGTGTAGAGAGTGCCTCAGTAAATAGGGCATTTTGTTGATGTGTGTAACGCTTGTGACAGATACTTTATGTTGGGCACTTGAACGGTTTTCAAGATCTCTCTCATGAATGTTTTGTAAATAAGGTCAACTCTTAATCTTTCTGAAATTCATGAGAAGATTTTTAATTTTTATTAATGGAAATCTTTGCAGCATCTGAGAAAATAGCGGCGCAAGTCCTCCTATAGCTAAACCAGGTAACGAGTCCAGTTGTACTAGTTAGAGAGCTATGTAACTACAGGTATATCAAGACAAGGGCGCCTCGAAGTTGTAGAGCCAAAGATGGAGGTGTTTTTGCTCTAGAGGATGTGAGATACTCTGCGACAATAACGACTCAAGTCACACGGCAAAAAAACCTAATCAGTAAACACACGGCGCAGTCAGGCTTAAGTTATGCTTAGATCAACTGGATCATGTATTACTGCAGACCATAGCTTACTAGTCTCAGAATTTAGGCAATTTCATCGACTGTAATGTGTTCTCCATCGGTGTTTTACGTCCAGAGGTATCATTTGAAACAACTAATATTATAATTTCGTGTTAATAAAACTTTTTATTAGCTTAATCCCCTACTTCCGCACACTAAGACCGTCACCAGCTAAGAGAAGGAACGAATCTCCTCCCGATCATCGATCACCCCGAAATTGCTCCTCTCGTTCTCTTCGGGACTCGTTATCTATTCGGCTCCTCCTGTCACTGTCGTTTAGCCGCCGTAAAAGTAGCCGCTTTCTAAGTAGCCGCTTCTCAAACTGCTCCAACCGTTGCGGCCAAATCAAGGTCGCTACA